>JAUZNK010063082.1:0-14718 GCA_035046665.1 Euphysa ruthae
TTTTTTTTTTAAAACGAAGTTTTTAACATTTATTTTGTAAAATTTTTATTGATAGTGAATAAATACTTACTTACTTAATGCAAAAACCAATATTTAAATAAAGAGCAAAATTTTTTTATGTAATTTTAAAACAAAAAATTTTTTTTTTTTTTTTTCATCGATTTTGCTCAAAAGATTCATAAAACACCAAATAAAATTGGTCTTGCATAATGTTTTGTATAATTGATTTTCCTTTTTTTTCACAGGGAGTTTCATTTCTACAAGCTAGTACTCTTGATGTGAAAAAGGTAGAATTTGCAAAAGCTGCTCGTTTAACAAAAAATAACATAGAAATTGTTTCATTTACTTTACCAAGAGTAAAGGTAAATATTTTTTCATTTATTTAAACCGTAATTTCAAGCTATGTGTGCTCACTAACATAAATTGCTTCTTCCTTTTCTATTTGAACTTTGACCTCAACCTTATGTACTGTAGACTAAAGCTCTAACTTTACAATTTAGTAGAAACAGTTGAATGAAGTTTTATGCCATATACCAGTAAAAGGCATATCATAAATTTCAAATTATTCAAAAATGTGTTATCAAATTCCAGACCCTTTATTTGATTTTGAATTAGCTATTTGTAACATTCTTATTTTACTTGTTTTATTGGAATTTATGCAGAATTATATGAAATTATGTTGAACTTCTGTCAAATATCTGTATGCTGTGCCGTGTGTTTGATATTTTTATTAATTTCTTTTGCTCAGATGGAATATTTTCAAAATGATGTTTTTGGTGAGGTACGTGTAACGTGGGAACCAGCTTTATCAGGTGAAGCATGGTTAGATGGAGTAAATGCATCTCAAGATTGGATTTCATTAAAACCAAATGATATGAAGCAACGTAATAAGTTATAATATTTCAATTATTTTTCTGTCAGTAATTTCATACCTATTCAGCATTTTAATCAATTATTGTTATTAATATTCTATTTGGTCACCATTGGTTACTTAATTAATCAGTAAATCATTTCTTATTTGTATTTGTATAATTTTAAATTCGTTGAGAACAAATTTATATAAATCCTCTATTATTAAGTTAAACCACTTGAAGGCTTTTGCAATTTACCACTATCTAGGAATTTGCTGACTCTTCTTATACATGTTCTTTTTTATCAGTGAAAAAAATGGCTGATATTATTTTTTACTTGTTATAGGATATACATGAACATCATAATTTTGGATGTTTAATCTGACTTCGTTTTCTTGGACACTTTCTCTTCATTATACATTTTTGACCTATCAGCATATTTTTATAGCTCTTCAAGAATTTTCATAATTTGAAACTGTTTCAATTTAAAAAAATTAACAAAAAAATCAACAGTCATTCTAATTATATTTTTTTAATTAGAGTTAGTTTTTTTCTCTTTAAGCTTACTTTAGCATAAATTTAGAGATTTTTTATCTAAATTTTTTTTAAATAACGTCTTTTTTTTTAGTTAGCGAAGCTCCTAAAGATGAACCACTAGCAGTAAAATATGATAGTCGAACCATACTCTCAGAAAAGACTGATGAAGAGAAGAAGTCTGAGGTATGATTTCATGCATATATGTGTCATAATGTTTTTTAAACTTGTCCCTCATATGAAATAAAAGCCTACCAGGCCTTTGTAGAATATATTGCAATTCCACCAAATGTCATAAAACAAAATGGTTTAATATTATCAATTTCTAAAATTATTTTTTTTACAATTTTTTTTTATTGTTTATTATTTTTATTTTTTGTTAATTATTTGAAATCGAGGCACTTGAATAACTAAGTCATCAACATTTATTTATATTCCTCCCTGAATTGGTCAAACTCAAAAACTTAAAATCTATCACAATGCACGGTACAATTATATGTGTTTATGAATTTTTAAACATCATAAACAGTGCGTGATGGAAGTTAAATTTTATAAATCATTTTTTTATGATAAACTTGCCAAATCACTGAATAATTTTGGCAACTTTTCATGTTATTTTTCTAGCTTATAAATGCTATGATGGGAAAGCTGGATGTTGACCACAGATTGGAACAAGATGATTTTGAAGGTGTTGAACCTGATGAATGGGTATGTTTATTGACAATTATTTTATTTTACAAAATTTTTTAGTTAAAGATATCACCTAGTTCTACAGTCATGAACAAAATATTATAACACTTATGTGCAAAGGACAACTTAGCAAATAAAAACAATACCACAAGCAATTAAAAATATGGATACACTGCCCTTGGTACACTCAACTTTAGGTTTACTTTTTGGTTAATAGACTTAGAACTTAGAAAAGTGACAAGTCCATACTAATTTAGGATTGCCATAATTTTAGCGATTTTGGTCTAGAAAATCACTTTTACACCATGTGTCAAATGTGCTAAAATTTGATAAAAGTCTCAAATAATATGTCCAAGATTGTAGTTGGTATTATTTTTGAGATGAAAATAGCTTCAACAGGGGTGTTTGCCAAACCATCAAACTAATGAGGGATTTTATCTTAATTAGTTACCTCCATATTTAGATTAAATGAAAATTTCAATGTATGAACTCTTTTTGATTGAAAAAGAGATGAGTGATTGGTTAAGGGTGGTAATTTGAGAAAGAGGCTGTTTATTTAAAAAGAGGCATTTAATTTACAGAGTGTGTTTTTTCAAGTAAATACCATAAGTATGATTTATAAGCACTCTTAAAATTTATGTACTATAATAAAAATTTTTGGGTGGTTTATATTAATTCCATGTTGGAATATTAAAATTCCTTTTATCAATAAATTGTTTTTTTTTTGAAAAATTAATTTTTTCTTTATATTCACATTATTTGTAATTCATTTTGATGTACAAGTATTGATTTATTGTTAAATTTTGACTGGAATGATAATTTTCAACTTTTATGTTATGGTAGACATCAAGTTTTTTACAGTTAGATCTCGCCATCATCAAATAAAACAGGGTAAAAATGTTTGCTTTATTAAAGATTTTTGAGTAAATTTTGTTGAACTTTTCATATAAATTTCCTTGTTAATCAAAAACGTTGAACAAAAATTCAAATGTAAAGAAAAAATCACTTTCATATTTTTACAGCAAATATTCTACCTATTTGATAGATGTTATACCCTCTGAAAAGATCGTTCTGGGTCTTATCTTTTATTTATGTATTTTACATTTATTTATGTATATGTTTGTTTATATTTTTTTCAGGACGAATAGCTACCAAAGGCAGTTTAGAACTTTTTCAACTATATTAAGCTCTCTAGTATGCACCCCTCCTGATAAAAGTAAACTTTTTATTTATCCACCCCTGAAATAATGTAATAAAATTAATAATGGTTTCTAAGTGTTTAGCTATTTTTATTTTTTTATTACTTATGTAATTTAATTTCAAAGTAAATTTGTTTGTTTGTTAATAAGCAACTGCTTTTATGACCACTTCATTGATTGACCCCTGAGAAATTTTAAGTTGTGAAAATATTTTTTGATTATTTAGTAACCATCTTGATGATATCATCATTAGTTGCATTACTTATTAGAACGCTTAATATATCTAATATTTATAGTTTATTAAATTGTTAATAATATTTTTTTACTATTATTCTATGTAATGCAGAGTAGTTTTTTGTATAATTTAGCTTTTTTTTTTAGACTGAGCTAATTCAAATGGATTTTTTGCTTATGAGAGCACTGGGTAGTTGTTTAATATCTTTAAATTTTTTCTGATTCTGAGATCAAATTTTACAGTTTATATGCAGTTTTAAATTAAGCAGTTGAGTCCCTATGATATGACTTATGTCATATATTGTTTTCATTTGTTTCATATGGCTTCCCTTCATTCATGATATTTAAAAAATTTCTTTTTGGGGGGTGGAGGGACATTTTTTCAATAGAAAAGATAATTTTGTTATTGGTGGTGAAGAGGTGGGTGGTTGATATGATATCTGTATGATTTATAACCCTACGCTACATGATTTATTGTGTATTTTTCTTTAAGCCTATATGTATTAAATTGTTAGTTTGTAGTCATTTTTTTCCATGTCTGTTCGTTTGTTTAGTTGTACAGTGAGATTACTCACATTTTTAGATTATTAAAAAGGCTTTATTTGTCAAAATTGATCTAAAAACGACATTTATAGATTTTTTTTAGGAAATTATTTTCTTATTGTGATTTAATTTTCTATTATGTTTATTTTATTCCAATATCAAAGGAAATGAAGTAATACTATTTCTAATTGTTTTGGTGTACTTCTGCCATTTTGAAAAATTTAATAGTTGTACATTTAAAAGGTCTTTTTCATTTTTCGTTATACAGGTGAGGTATAGTGCTTGTTTAAACAATTTTGTTTTTTATAAAGTCATCTCTTTCCTGTTTCTTTGTTGAGTTGCTTAAATTTGATGTTTATTTATTTTTATCTTATTTTTTAAATCGTTTGCCATTTATAACTAGATTCACTTATAAATTTCCTATAAAATTTGAATATAAGATTGTGAAGAATATTGAACTAAATCTTGTCATTGTTTTATATTTTTTTAAATTTAATCATTTAGAATATCTAGATTAATTATATGTTTCGAATCAGATGGCCTAAACAAGGCACTAGATACCTTATTGATAACTCTCTCTCTCTCTCTCTCAATATTGGTCTTTAGGAAAAATATTTCCAGCGGTCAAATTGTATTTCGTTTTGGTTTACTCTTTAAAAATGTGTTTTATTAAGTGGAATTCTTCAGGATCAGGTAAATTGAGCACTAAAGACACTTTATACTTTAGATTATTTTATTGATATTAAATTGATTTTATATATATATATATATATATATTTTAAATTTTGTAGATTAAATGTGTTTTTGTTATTATTGTTTTATGGGTTATTGTATAATATAAACTTTCTTTACTGAATTATTACAAATGGAAATAAGTATAAATGAGTATAAATTGCTTATTTTATTTTTTAAATTTTCTTCTTTTAAATGTTTTAACAGCCTGTCCAAATTTTTATTTATCAAATTATTTTCAGAAAAAAAACATAGATAAAAGGTCTGAAAATGTTTTAGTTTTGATTTTTCATTCTCGTTGTCTATAAGTTTGCTTGTGATTTGTTATGTAACTTATTTTCTTGAAAAATTAAGTCAAAATCAATTTTTAAGGATTCCAACCAAATCTGATCCATGTACAGAAAAAAGTTTTCATATCGTCTAAATAAATATTTCAAACTGAAATCCATATAGAAATACAATCTTTAAAAAATGGTGAGAAATTTTTAGTAAATCATATTTTTACCATGATATTTATCTATGGAAGGTTTGTGTTCGTTAGCAACTGTCTTTACAAACTTATATAAAATAAAACATAATATAATCTCGAATTGAAAGTGGCAAAATTTTTGCCAAAAATCACGTTTTTAAATTTTTCAATAAAAAATTTTTTTTCCATTGTTAGAATTTTTATCAGTATTATTTATATAAAATATTTTTGGACATTTGTTGCTTTAATTTTTTGGGCCAGAGGTCAGAAATCTTGGTTAAAATATTTTTTAGCAGTTTTTGTTGTATATGAAAAAATTGAAAACTGTTGATGTCACAAGTATTCTAAAATTAAGAATTACATAACCCCAGTATTAAAAATATAAGCATAACGTAAAAAGGAGTAACTCTTTCAGGCGTTATCTTGGGAGAACGAATTGAAAGGACAGATTATCAGGCAGGATTTTTTTTTATACTCATAAATTTTAGGCTTAAAGAGAATGTAACATCTTTATAATTATAAGTCAATTTTTGCTTGATTTTATTAATTACGCTAATTTTATTACTTTAAATTTTATTCATATCCAAGCATAAAATCTCCATTTAAGGTTGATATCGCTGCTTTTAAAATCACTTTCTGAAACAATGTCAGACAGGAATCTTATCTTTTACATTTACAGTTACATTAAAGTCTATTTAAAAAGAGTGAAATTTTAAGCATTGATGATTGTAAAGATTTTGTAGAGAACTCAGAAAAAAATTCTTGTCTATTAGAAACCCATATTGAAAAACTCCATTCAGTATAAGTGTGTTAAGGAAGGAGGAGCTTTTAGGATGCAAGTTAACCACATTGTTTTACATTTTTTACATCATAATATAATGTTATATAGTAATTAGTATTTAAATATCAAGAATTACTCTTAGTTAAATGATAACAGGGTTTGGTATCATACAGAATCACTATTTTCAAACATTAAGTTACTTCATCTGAAGCCATTTTGATTATTTTTCAGCTCAAAACATTAAAAGCTGTTGATCCTTAAAAAAATTTTATGATTATTTTGAAAAAATATGTCTGCTGAAACTTCTCCAATGTTATCGAAATTTAGATACATTTGGATTCCTTAAATAAACAAAACACTCCTCAGTGTTTCCCTCAAAACAGTCAAATACCAGTTTACTGTACGACAATGACAATTGACTTGGCTAGGGAGTGTTTGTTAGACAAGGGTCGCATGTCTTTTAGTATGTGACACCACGTTAATTCTATATTAGCAACTGTTTTAGATGATATTTCTGAAGCATTTGACAAAGTTTGGCAGAAAAACTTTATAAAATCCCAGTTTTATGTAATATAAAGAAAAATCTTTAAAAGTTGTTTTTAACCTATAGAAATAAAATAAAAGTATCTTTTCCAGGTCCCACTCTTTTTTTCTTTCCCAGTAATGGTCTTTCTGATAAAAGTGAGTTGGTATATTGATGTATTCGCTGTCCTGTACTATAATTAACAAATGTTTTATTAATCTTATATAAATTCTCACTCCTATCATTAATTAGGTTAAGTTGACTCATTTCTTTTAAAGATACAAAAATCATTCACATATTTTCTGTTATTAACTAGAGTGCCAAAATCACATATTGTATGGGACAGTTTAACACCAAACTTACCAAGATTTGTATATTTTGATACAAAAATATGATTTTAAATCAGTTTATTAGTTGCCGATGTGGCAAGTTTCATTGGTGTTCCAAATCAAGTGGACTATAATCCCAATCAAATTCTACATACTTTAGTCACATTTTGATATATGTTTCAATTGAAACAAAACAAATATTTCTCTAATTTCTGAAAATTTTTGAAAAAGGTGACAAAAAAAATATGCAAATATGTCCCATTCTTGCTTTTTCATTGAGGGAGGTATTCAAGCAGAAAAACTACAGCAATAATTTTTTTATGTAATTGTCCTGTTAATAAAACTTGCCAATATTTTGTTAAAGATAAAAAAATGTTACAGCCGTAAAAATTTTCTAACTGAAGATGGATAGAGAGTTAGCACTCAATGAGTTACGCCAATATTTTCCTCCTGGTTACCCAGAAGAGGATATGATAGGTATGCTATATATTATTGTCACAGTTATACAATGCAAAAGAATAGAAATAAATGTTGTAACAATTCTACTCCTAGTTAAGTTTACAGTGTCATATGAATTTACTGTGTTTGTTCATCTGCAGCACTTTTTATAATTAGCTGTTTAATACCTCTTTTTTATCCTTTTGTGAGGTCAGTTAAGTCATAAAAGAGTAAAAGTGGCGATTTTAAGTTTTTCTTATCATTTCTTCAATTCTTATATTTTTAATGAAACTATGGTTTACGAAGTAAAGTAAAAAGTTTCAAAAAATTGCAATACATAGAATTGAATTTAGGGAATAATAGTTATTGATTTAGTTAATGTTAGTTATTTTAAAACAAGGTTAAATTCATTGGTTTATTGGAAGAATTACTTGTACCAGTGACTACTTTTAATAGATAATCTTTACTTTTTTTGGCAATTAATTTCAAGGCACAAGCTCTTCTATATAGAAATTATTATTATTATTTTTTTTTTTGTATAAACTTTTGAAATAATAATAATAATAATCTAGGAAAAACAAGGTCAAAAAGACCTTAAATTACAGAGAAAAGATTTTATAGATGATTTCCTCTCTATGTGCATGCATGCACTCAAAGCTTATTCTTTATCAAAGCTTTAGTTTTTGTTTTAACATTTATTTCTAGAACTTTTCAACAACCCACCTATGTTTCAACAATACTTAGCCGAGCTTGAAAAAGAATATTCACAGATGGAAGAGCAGTACAGTGTTAATGATGAATGTCTTATTCCAGTCCTCACACAAGCTTGGGAATCTGTTTGGATGTTGATTATGTTTTGTTTAATTATACGATTAGTTAGTTTACTCAAACCACCACCTGTTGTTATACATCTTCTATCAGCAGGCTTTGGACTTGTTATTCTATGGCAGTTTTTCAATCAAGACATGATATTTGTACTTTTTCCTTGTTTGGTTTTATTTATTATGTCATATGTCAATAAAAGTGGATTATTTATGGCGCTAGTTGCAGCATTTTATTTGGTTATTTGGTAAGTTTTGAAACACAGTACCTTTTTAGAGACAATAAATTACATTTATAGCAGCAAATACAAAAAAAATATATATTTATCTTGTCAAAATGAATGCATGACATCAGTCTATTAGTTTCTGTGGCTTTGTGTCATTTCGTTTAGTGAATGCTTAAATAATATTCTACAACATGTAGATGATTTCTTGCACAATGATTATGAAAGAATCGTTTACAGCTTGCTTGATGCAAGAAACTGCATAAGTTTGCTTGATATTTAGATGGTTTTTTGCAGAATGATTATGCAAGAATCATTTACAACTTGCTTGATGCAAGATACTGTGTAAGTCAATAAAAATTGATTGTTTTGCTTCATATATGTTGTGGCCATAATTTATGTTAGTTAATTTAAATAAATAGTGATTTTTTAAATATTTTCTATATAGTCCATACATTTTAGCAAGGTCTTTAAAAGAATTGACTTTGGTTATTAAAATATTTAGCATTTATTGAGATTTCTTTTTTATTACATTTTATTGATTTATGTATGAACTTATTTATTTATAGCGATTTCTTCTATCTGGATCCAATAATATGGAACAAACTCAAAGGTACCATAATCTGAATTATTATGATTGATACAAAAAAAAATTTATAATAACTAAAAATATAAAAAATATTGTAAAACCAAATTAAGGAATTGACTGAAGGTTTTTTTTTTTCTCAAAATTTACTATCCTATAGCATTATGTTTTTATAAAAATGAAACAATGCTGTATGCACAATTATTATAGCATCACTTAAATAGAAGGAACTATTATCATATTGTATGGGGCTTCAGGAATGTTGCCTTGAAGGGCTTTGATTTAATAAAGTTGATTATCTCTATTTATTTGTTGCTATGATTGTCATCCAAACAAGATTAGCTCAATAATAATAATGCGTGCAATAATAACTTTACACAGAGCCTTATTCACATGGTGTTGCTGAACTGGTCTGTTGTCTGAGTTTGTGGAAAGCTTTTTTTATGATGCAAGTTTGGTTTTTATTTTGTCTCTGGTATGTTGCATAATCTGTTTCAGAAGGACTGCCATAATTAGGTCTTTGATTTTGGTTTATTATCATTTATTATTTGAATTATTTGTAATGCTATATATGTTAAAGTACTGAGATTAAGATCTCCAGATCTAAATGTTTTCCAAGCTTTTATATGTATGACAGGCTTTTTAACAGGCTAGTGAGATAATTAAACGGCGTTAACCTGCAAACAGGGAAAAAAAATGCGTGTACATATATATCCTGTGTGAACTTCTTGAGTCCCATAAAACATTGATTTTGCATATTATTTTCAAAAAATCAATATTCAAATTGCATTTGCGTGTATTAAATTGATTATAAGGCAAAAAAATTTTAGGTTGCTTCTATTTAATATTTAGTTCATGACTGCACATTATGTTTTGAAGAAAAATTACCGTATTGTAGTTGATCTTTTACAATTTTAATTGAAAATTTTCTATTAGGTCAAGTTTATGTAAAATCCATGCAAATTTCATCAAATTATTACATAGGTATCCTATAAAGAATGTAAAAGAATGAAAAAAGATTGCATATATTTCCTTTTTCTTTCTTTTATCTGTCACCTTTGCCCTACTTTTAAAACTGCAGTTTGGATAATCTTTAAATGATCATGTATATAAAAAATTTTTTTTGTTCATTTTTGATTTTCGATTGTTGAAGGAAATGTAAAAAAAAAAAAGTTTTAAATGTTTAATTTAAAAACAATTTGTCTTCCCATAGTGTTTGATGGAGTTAGTCAAATTATATCACATAAAATTCAAAGTGAATCAAAGTGTCTATGAATGAAAAATCAAAATGGCCGTTTGTGGTTTGTATGTGAATGTTCTATGAAAAATCCGATTTGTATAAGATATTTTAGGTTAATAATGGTTTTTATTTTTCAAGTGGAATTTGCAAAATTATGCACACAGAAAATATCCATACATAGAACTTAAATTTAAAAATATAAAGTGATTTGACTATTTAGTTGCTTAGTTACTGATAAAATGTTTTATGCAATCCAAAAGACTGTATTGTACTACACCAACAAAACACAGTTTTTAAATTTAATATTTGCAGTGCACAACAGCGAATTTGGACTGATGCATGCTTTCTGAAAGCACTTCTTTCTATATTATTAGGGTCAGTGATGATAGCAAGTATGAATATTATATCATTGACATTTGATACATCCAGTGCTGTGCTTATGAAGCAATCAGCACCTGTTGAGTTCTGGGGCTATGTGTTGAATCCTGCATCTATAATATTTGGACCTTTTCTCACTTATCAAGACTATATGCAAATGATTAATGGGCAGCCATTAGTAAGTTTAAATGAATTATATTTTACTATTTACAGCAAAAAAACAATGCTCGGTAGGTTAACCTGGTTTAGGCTATATAGCTTTGGATCCATGACGCAGTGGTCTAAGGACCCGAACTTCAGAGACGGTAGTGAAGAGGTATGTGGTTCGAACCCACTTGATGACTGCGTTTACGGTGAAACCACTATCTAATTTTGGGCAAAATATCGTAGTAGAATTCAGGTGGTGTATGTCTGTTTTCGTCCTGTGTCCCAAATTCGTTCTATATGTATCAATAAAAAAGAAAAAAATGTTAGATAAAGCAGGCCTAAAAGTAAGAAGTCAAATTATACAGAAAAATGAAACGATTTAGAATTGATATTTTTGTGTTGTGAAAAACCTTTTTCCCTTTTTTGAACCCCTGTGATGCAAGGGTACTATGAATTCACCCATGTATATTCACTCGTTTGTAACGCTTTTTCTCAGTAAGTTTTCTCAGTGGACCATAACAGTAGAAAAGTGATAGTTTCAGATTTTTGAAAAAAACTTGGTATGGTACTGGGCCCTAATATGGTCATTTTTGGACCAAAAAGAAAATTCTTTTCTAAAGCTTCTTGAAATTTAGTAAGAAGTTAAAGGGCCTTAAAGTGCTTCATTTGATCCATATGATCACTAGTAAAAAACTTATGTGTATTAATATACACATTCAGAGAAGTGTTGAAGATGTTAAAACACAATTAATAGAATAAAACCTTGTTTATCTTTTTTCAGTTGATCTAAGAAAGAAAATTTTGTTTGTTTAAAGAAAATTTGGGAGTTCATTAGTCACTTAGCTTGTTTAACTCTTTTTTCATATTTTTATAGGTACAATTAACTTACCTGTATAATTTTATTTATGTTATTTTACCATATTTCATGTTTACTATTTTGTTATTTTTTTGGTGGTAAAATGATGTGAAGTTGTTTTCAGACAGGGCATAAATTATGATTCATAATAACATAATGCTATATCAGTGATATAAAAAACTTAATTAGTTTAATAGTTACGCTAAAATGATATATACTATATTTAGATAATAAAGATATAAACTTTAAGCGTTGTTTTAAGATGTCCGACTTTAAAATTAATACTTAATTAATAATTATTTCATGTTTTTAAGAGTATTGACTGGTTGCTGAGTTCTACTAAGAGTTTGTTTATATCAATTTGTTGTTTATTATGGTCAAACTGTGGAACAGCATACTATATACCGAAATTAGAAAAGTATTTTCCTATACTTTCTGCAAATAGGCAAGTATTTTTTTAAGAAGTAGAATCAGTTGCTGTCATTTTTTTTTTTTGGGAGTTTTATGAAGGTATATCTCAATGATCTCCAATTTATTTAAGGGTTAGGTTTTAAGTGTTAGTTTTAGGGTTGAACCCAGTCTGTCTAACTTTCAAATTTTTTATGAAGTTAAAAAACCAAGCAACTCTTGTCAACTGCCAAAAATTTTTGTCTCTCATATTTTGAAGTTTAAGTTTAAGCTATTCTATTCTATTCTGTTTAAATTTGGTATAATTTAAGGTTATATTTATTTTGGAGATTTCCTCTCAGCCATATTTCTGATGAGAAGAAGCATTCTTTTATGATGTTTTTTGAGTGGTTAAGCATACTCAGTCATTCGTTAAAATTAGCATTATTTTCAAAAGTTACCTTTTTATTACACTAGAAGATTTAAAAAAAAATGTTGCTTTCAGCCATCTTAAAAAATATATTAGACCATTATTACTGGTATGTAACCAAAGATTGTTTCAAAATAAAGCCATGTCTTACTTTTGTTTAAACCAAATATGATTATATCTATAACCAAACTATACATAGATTGAGGTCAGTTGGTTGGTAAATCGGTTGTGTTTATGATAAATGAGGTTAAGTATGCTTCCAGGTATTTGTGTGATAAATTATGATTAAAAATATATATTTTTAAACTTTTTAGGTGGTGGGAAGCATACAAAGCAGCTTTGTCATTTAGATTTAGTCATTACTTTGTTAGCTATCTTTCAGAATCAACTTGTCTGCTCTCTGGCATAGGTACATCCTATGAAAGTGAAAAAGAAAAAAATAAAAATGAAAATGTTAAAGATATTGTGTGGTAAGGTAGATACATGGTAGATACATGGTTTTCTACAAAACATAAATATTTTGAGAATAAATTTTTTTGTTGAAGGACTGTTTATCAGCATTACCCATAAGATTGATTTACTATAAATCTTCTAGTTTACGTCAGTGGGTTAATTTTCTCAAACTTCTATAAGAGTACATCAAATTTTTCAAAAAATTTTGATTTTGTAAAAAATAGTTAACAAATTTAAACTCAGATTTTGTAAAATAAAAGAATTCTTATTGTTTGTTTACAAATCTAATTATATTAATAGCATTTCCTGTTATTTTGCCGAAAACGTTGGTCTCCTGCAATGCATCAAAAAATATTGTCTTTTACAGTCCGCATTTTCACATGCCATTCTTTTTATAAAACAGAGCTTCTCTACAGGGTAATTATTAGTGTTGGCAAAAAAAATTGCCAAGGAAGTTTTTCTGTCCCCCATGTTGTTTCCAATGTTTTGAAACTTACGAACCATTTATAAATCTACAGAACAGCCAAACTTTTGGGAAACACAATTTGTTTTGTTGGCCATTTTTTCCCCCAATATTTTGAAACTTTCACAGCAGCCGAAACCATTTCTAAATCTATGGAACTGCCAAACTTTCCAAAATAAAATTTTACAAAGAATTCAATAAAATTGGTCTCCAGACTTGTCAGTGAGTGGGATATTTTTATTATTTCGAAATCTCACTCTTGTCCGGGGAAAGTAAGCAAATGGTTTAGAAAAACAAAAAAAAAAACTGCCAACGTAAAACGTGATATGCCTTTGCAATCTTTTGCCGAAGCACTTTTTCCCCAATTGCATGGGCTGTCTACTAATACCTAATATTCTTTATAATAGTCAGACCTTGTCAGACCTTGTCATTACCAGTAGAAGAAAATAATAAGTATGAATATAATACAGGGATCTTTTGGAATTTTTTAAGAATAAACGTTCAAGAAAATTGTCTATGACAGAACCCAGGACTAACTCTTAACTAAGAGGAATTTTTTTAAACTCTGATGGTGTGGTCACATCAGTTAAATGGACTCTTATTATCAACTAAATTATTATTTTGATGTTTTAATGTCAGGTGTCGACCAATAGCTAGAATATCACAGATCGAGATTCCTCGTTCGTTAGCTGTTGTTGTTACCAATTGGAATCTACCTCACCATTACTGGTTGAAAACATGTAAGTCAAATATATATTTTCTGATGAAAGTTTAACTCATTCAGCGCGTCTATGAAAACATAAAACACATCCCTAATTTCACGACACCGATAAATTTACCCTGTTTGGTAAAATTCAAAATATCCTCATAAAATCATGATTAAATATAAAGATATCATATATCATTGGAAAACCAAGTAAAAAGTCTAACATAATTAATAAAAATTATTTTAGTCCTGAGTGCTGGGAACTAGTTAAGTTTCTTGAAGTAAAATAAAAAAAAAAAACAGTTTGCATTTTACATTTTAGTTAAATAAAAGACTAAAATATGTTTATTTAGATTAATCTTAGTTTTGGTTAGAAAGGTGTTATACATAGCTTTCCATTGATATAGGGATGTCAAGCCTTTTTAAAAACAATAACTCAAAAAAAATAATTTGGTATTAAGTGAAAGACTAAATCATGAGATTTCCAAAAAGGTCTCATTTGTCTCAATAGCTGCTACGGTTCAATAGTTATGGCTGTCTGAAGTCGCAAATTTCATCAAATTTCCTGTCAAAATCTCTTAACCTTTCTGACATGAAAGTGGGGACAAAAGCGAATGTCCGGAGGTAAATTTTGACATATTGGGTCATAACTCAACCAAAAAAAATTCTCAATATCCTCAAATTTGGCAGGTAGACGCAAAAAA
>JAUZNK010063092.1:0-14718 GCA_035046665.1 Euphysa ruthae
AACTTTTAATTTTTTTTTTTTTTTTTTTTTTTTTTTTTTTCACCTTTATCTATTCAATATCCTGTTTCAAACGATTATCATTTGGCATACTTAAAACTTATATAGAACTAGAAGATAAGAAATCTGTAGCAAATTCTGTTTCTGATTTCATTGAAATTTTAATAACATAAAAATTTGTGAAAAGAAACTCAAAACAAAAACGATCAAAACACAACAAAATATTTATTATACGAACTTGATGTTTTCTGCATCGTCGCAATAACCTTTACGAGCCAGTGACGTCATTTTTTTTTTTTTTTTTTGTTATATTTTAAATCCAGGGGTTTGACAAACTACATATATTTCAACAACTTGATAAGCTTTTAATATATTTTAATAATTTTCTTTTTGAAATAATCTTTGTAATAGATAGCATGTTTGAAATAAGCTTAAGATATTTTGTGGTGGTCCCTTTCTTTAGAATAAGTCGTTTTTATAAATGAATATTTTCAAAACACAATAATAATAAGTAAATAAAAAATTAAAGTAAAAATAAATAAAATTTAAAACTAAATATAATTCAGCAATAAACTGAACATTGTTTACTTTGCAACAAAGTTATTCCGGAAAATGAATAAATTAGTTACTCAAAGACGGACGGGTGGACAGTGGACATCATTCATTAAAAATACTAAAGATTGGAGTAATGTAAATAAAAAAAAATGAAGAAAGAAACTCCAAAATGGCAGCTTAAACTTATTTTAATCGTGCCGAGCATCAACAACTAACTATCTTATCGCATCTACATAAGATAAAAAAATAAAGTATTTTACAATATCTAATTTCCTGATTATTTAGAATCTACTTTACGATGGTCATTTCAAAGAAAGAAATGATTCAACTCCTGAAAATGAATGGATGGAGATAGAAATAGAGATAACCATCCAAATCAACAAAATAAAAGCATCTCTGGAATTGGCACACAATAAAATAAATGATAATGAAAAAGAAATAACATCGCTGACACTCAAAATTCTATTAGTTTCTCTTTCATTGAAATTACATTTCCTTATTATTATTCTATTATTCTTTTATTTTATTCTTTTATTCTGTTTTTTTATTCTATTATTCTTATTTCGTTTAATAAAAAAAAAAAAAAAATTCTTTGTGTTACACAATTCCGTTTCTGCTATCGACTCTTTATTTTAATTTAATTTTATATATACTGTAACTTCACTTTTGCTATTTGATGTCTTATATTTTTAACATGTATATAAAAGTTTATGATTAATCTTCTATCAAGCTATTTTGAGCACCAAAATTTTATATTATATTTATACTATATTTATATGTTTTCAAATTTTGAAGAAGTAGAATCACCGATAGAATGAAACTTTCTAAGTTTATCTGAAAATGATTCAACAAATTTTTACGCCTTAAGTGAGAAGTGTTTTAACACAAGGTGTTATAATGGAATCAATATCTCTCAAAAACGAAATTCAGATAGCGATTTCTCAACCTTGAACGTAAATATTAGGTCCATACAAAAAAAACTTCGAAACTTTTAAGTAATTTTATTAAACGCTAAATTTCCTCTTCGATATCATCTGCATGACAACAGAAACATTGTAAGACTCAAACCCACCTCTAACAAAAAACTCTATTTGATTTACCACTTTATAATCTCGTTAGTCAACCTTGTATTGTAAAAAAAGGGGGTGGTACTGCTATTTACATCTTCAAATCTCTAACATTCATTCAAAAATCATAAAAAACTCTCTCTAAACACATTGAATGTCGAGCTGTAGAAATTAAAAATAAAACAGGAAAGAACATTCATGTTAAGTGTGTATACCGACCACCAGATAGAAACGTTCGATCTTCTATTAAATTACTAAACAAAAATCTATTTGACGCAGAGAAAAATGACAAAAAGTTTTTGTTGCAGGAGACTTTAATCATGATGCCCTTAACTATAACAAGTTCAGGAATGCAAAAACATTTTTTGACACTCTCATAGGAAAAAATATCTACCCCTCTGTTCACAATCCTACGCGAGTTACACAAAATTCATTTTCGATTATTGACAACATTTTTTCCAATACAATCTCAGATTGTAATTTTAAGGCAGGGATTATTAAAAGTGACTTAACAGACCATTTTGCAACCTTTTTTATATCCGAAGATACATGTAGGCCTAACATGAAAAAAATTTCCAAAATTTTACATAAAAGGAAGGTAACAAAATCTACCTTGACCCATTTAAAAACAATCCCTTGAAAACCTCATGGAACCAAATACTTAACATTGAAGATTCTAATGAGACATGTCCTATAGTTGAGTTAAGGTTAAAAACAAAAGAGCTTAATAACCCTTCGATGACAAATGGAGTGAGAAAATACTCAAAAAGAAAACAAAATTTGTACAATAAGTTTTTAACAACAAGAACTAAAGAAAATAATGAAAGATATAAACAATACAAATAAATGTTTGAATAAATATTAAAAAGAGCAAAATCGAATTAATACTATAAAATTTTCAATAAAAAATAGTCAAATTAAAAAAGGTTTGGCGTGTAACAAATGAAATCACTGGTCGTAAAGGTACGATTAAAATTACACAGGAAAATGGTGTCAAATTTTCAAATAAGAACTCAATTTGCTCGGAGTTAAACAAATTTTTTGTAAATTTAGGACCGAACTTAGCATCGAAAATAGATAATGCTAATTTGGGCCACAGAACATTTCTAGGTGACCCAAATATTAACATTTTACCAAATAATGAACTTACTTACAAAGAATTTAACGACTCCATCTCATCTCTAAAACCTAACAAAGCAGCAAGATATGATGATTAAAAACAGTAATGTCATAAAACATATATTAGACAATATTAAAATGCACCTGTTTCATATTTTAAAATTATCTAATAAAAATAGAGTTTTTTTCTCAGTCTTAAAAACATCTAAAATAAATCTTATTTTTAAAGAGTGTGATCCTAATTCAAGTATTAGACTACCGTCCTATTTCTCTTATTGCTGTTTTTTCAAAAAAAAAATTTGAAAAAGTGGTGTACAACAAAATCTACTTGCACATGAAAAATAACAAATTGCTTGAATCAAAACAATTTGGCTAGTGGAACAAATAAAAGGTCGTTTGACAAAAATATATTTACACTAGGAGTTTTCATTGAATTTTCAATGGTTTTTGCCACAGTTGATCATAAAATCCTACTCAACTAATACATCATTACGGACTAAAATGTACTACCTATAGATGGATAAAAAGTGACTGTGCAGTTCCACAAGGATCAATACTATTTCCAATTTTTATTATTTTAATTTATGTTAACGATATGTGTAATCCTCCACCTTTAGTAAAAAAACCATTATGTTTGCAGACGACACAAACTTCTCCGTGATAAAAACATAAAACAGCTTTTTACCAAAATGAATGAAGATTTAGAAATATTTAACACATGGTTTAAGGCAAATACACATACGCAAAAAAACAAAGCTTGCTCTATTTCATGAACCATTCCAGTCTGAAAATATCTCTTCAAAATTACCCACTATATCATTCAATGATTCTAAAACTAAAGCAAGCTAACTCTTTTGAAATCCTTGGTGTTAATATTGATGAAATGTTGTCTTGGAAAGAAAACATAAATACCCTTGAATCAAAACTTGCCTCCATAATCGGCCTCCTTTATAAAACCAGAAAATTCCCGAATTTAAAATCTAGACATCTTTTATACTTCAGTTTTGTGCACAGCAACCTTACTTATGCAAATATCGCATGAGGATCAGCTCATCTATCAAAACTTCAAAAGTTAGCCAATTAGCAAAAAAAACATTTGCAAATTATCAACATTAAAAAATCGTAGAGACGGTGCAGTGCCTATTATGGCCAACCTTAGAATATTAAAATTTTAAAATCAAATTAAATGCCTAACAAATCCTAATATTTATGTACAAAGTTACACAACAGAAACTCCCGTCAAGTTTTTAAAACTTTTTTGCTAATAATAATTCAATCGGGCAAACCTCAGGATCAACTCTCAAAAAAGTATAAAAAACCTTAAAACACTTGCAAACATGTCGAATACTTCGTAGTATATCGAGGGCCGAAACTATGGAATACCATTTTCGGAGATTTAAAAAAGCATCCAACCTAAATATATTAAAGAACTTTTAAAAATATACCTCAACACTTGATTTAAACTGTTACAACAACAAAATATTGTTATCTACATTTAAACCCTAAGTAGTTTAACTAAGCTACTGCACGTCCAAATCGGGTGTCCAATAAAAGATACTTGGTTCTTCGACCATGATTTGTCCACTGGGTTATCCGTCCAATGATCAACATAAGTCCAACTGTTACAACAAATGTTATCCAATACATATATATTTTTTGTAATTGAACACGATTTATGTTTTTAATTGTATGGCATTTATTTATGTAGTGTTGGTCATTATTTGTTATTAAAGAATTTTATTGATAAAAAAAAATTATCCCGGTAGATAAATTTTACAGCTTTAAACATGTTCATTCTGTTGTACAAGGTAAATTAACTCCGTTTTGCATGAGTTCTACTCATTTCAGAGCTGTTTTTGGTAATAGAATTAAACAATACATTAACAAATATGGAAATATTGAGGGTATCAACATAGACTAACCAGCTTCTAACGACGGCCCGTCGTGCTTGATAAAACAAAGTAACACGTGCCACAAAAAAATATGCTTTAAATGTCAAGAACAGGGTACAGCTGACCTAAATGATCTAAATCCTTATAAACAAGGAGTATTGGGCAGATGTGAAAGTAATTATCACCTGGAAGAATCATTGAAGTAATGGATGCTTATCAAAGCGATCAAACGCATAAATTTTACAAAGCTGCTAGTCGTGTACAGGTGCTTCTCTCGGGCCCCTCGCATGACATATTTTCCGCAGATATTTATTTTCTTCATCAATCGTTTTACTTAAACTTACAAGAGTTTATTAACCGAAAAAATGTGCAGTTGAAAAACAGAACAGAGCGTATTAAATGACTTTTTCACGTATATAAGAATAATAATTTTAAAGGATAACAAAGCATATATGCTTAATCAATTACTGGAAGTTTGGAAGAATCATTACTGTGAGCGCGATATTGATACACGTTTAACATGTGCCAATAAGCTGAGGTAACTACTTGAAAGCAAAATTCCTAAAGATATCGGATTTTTCCTTCAGGGAAGTACGTGATTGTCCACAGTACTAATACCTTTTCATTATACAGTTACGATGTTGATGGGATCTAGTTTAAGGGACTTAGATATTACTATAAATTTCGCAGTCGTCGTTGGAAAAAAGCAACATCGAATGACAGGGAAAAGAAAGGTTGTAAACTTGCTCCACTATAGCAATCATGTTATATCATACAATGAGATAAAGAAACAAAATAATATATGGAAAAAGATGGTAATCGATGTAGTGTAATCTACTATTACCCTAAAAAAAGTTGAGCCTACTCTTTTTTTGCTAAGTCGGTTTTATGAAGTACTCTATGTATTAACTTCTTTTCTAGATCTCTATTGAATGTGAAAATTAATTACAAAAGTAATAAAGTTTAATAAAGATTAACTAATAATAATAAATTAAAATCAGAGATAAGGCAGGTGGTGCGACTAATATAATAAAAAATAGCAGTATATAACAATATATCAGTTGTATATAAACTTGTGTATTAAACTTTAATTAAGGAGTGCCTACCCATTCCAGCCTCGATAACACTGATGCACTACAAAAATTAATTTTTCATCCAACCATATACACCGCGCGACGAAGATAGAACTAAACAAATTGAAGAACCTACTGTACTTCAAGTAGAATCCAAAACTTAGGCACAAAGGAATCGATTTCCTATCTATTCAATTGGCCTTAGAAAAGATTCACAGTTATTTAGAAAAAACTTTGCATTGAATGATGAACAGATCATTAAACTTCTTAACTTGATAAACACATTGTTTGGTCAATTGCTGCCGGTATACCGCATGGAACAACAGAAAAACCTAAAGTAAATACTCTAGTTAAACGTTTTATCGATATAAATAATAGTGATACTCTACTTGTTTCTGGGATAAAAAGAACAAATGCATTACATTATATTTCAGAAAATTTTTCTCCAGTTAACTTTCGGTTTACTTCAAAGTACATTTATCGTTTAGCGTTTGTGCTCTTTTTATCATGTTAAAATTCATCCCCCGTATATTCATTATTGGAAAAGATCTGTTCAAATATTTTTAAAACTTCTAGAACTGTTTTGTAATCAAATATCAGAAAGTCTAAACAAAATGCTTTTAATCAAAGAATACAAGTTGCTTAAAAATTAAATTGTGCAAGTTAATGGAACTCAGTCAAAAATGACACTGCAGCACCTAAAAGACGTTAGCCTAATGTTTTCATTCGTAGTCGCAGCTAGATAACTAAATATTGAACTAGCTTGACAAGAAGAAAAAAAGCTTTTAAAAATGACGTTTGCTTTCGATCATGTGAATTACACAAGCTATAACAGATATCAGCATTTTTTTTATGTCAAGAAAAAAAATTGAACAGCCACGTATATCAGTATATATTTACTCATAGGTTTGTTGCAGCAGTGACTGGTGATAGATTTTGTCGAATAATTAGCGATTTATTAAGAGAATGGTTCAACAAAGAAACCGAAGGAACTGCCGTTCCGTTTTACAGTACTCAAATGAATACAGTAAACACGTGGGTGGGTACGCACAGCACATATTCATTGCAAACTTAAATCAGCTTTAAAACAGAAACTACTGATACAAACATCTTGCATTCATAAAGAACAACAGCTTATCGATAGTTTAAAGGCAAAGTTGGAAATCTAAAACATAAATATTTTCAAAGCTGTACCTGCAAGAGTAATTCCATCAGGAAATATAATTTACGAAGTTGTTATTGAAAATCTTCTCACTTCTCATAAACTTGGCGAAAAATGCTACGTAACCTATGTCAATGATCGATTAGTGAAAGGTGAAAAGCCAATATTTAGGCAAATAACAAGAAATAAGCTACGAGCTGGTTCATCTAAAAAAAAAGTTCCGCCAAAAGCTATCTATCTCTATATTAAGACAGACAAGCCTTTGGAGTTATGATAGCTAAATCAGCTAGCTACTTTAGAAGAATCTTTCCAATATCCAATGACTTCTGTTTCGTTGAGTATAGCTAAAGTTAATGGAACTATAAGAAAAAGTGATAAATTTGGTTTACATAAACTTATAACACAAGAAGTAAATGCAATCACGAACATATACCCAAAAAATGCCAGATGGATTTACCATGGTTATAGCTGTTATAAGAGCTGTTAAGCCTTGCGACACTTATGAAGAGTTCTTTAAGTCACTTGTGAATGCTGCCACACCTACGAAATATCGCAATCCAACAAAAATTGAGATAGTGGTGAATACTTATATCGCCAATAGTGTAACAGAAATTTCCAGACGCCGAAGAGGAGAATCTGGTAACTAAAGAGTTTTCATAACTGGGCTTGGCCAAAAAATGCCCCAGGGATTGTATTGGCAATCCTTATTAAACAACAACGATAAAAAAACGGATCATTTTCATTGCTTTGTGAAATATATGAAGCTTGTAAGAGCAAAGTTCTTGGTACCTGTTATCGTTAATGATATGGAAGAGGCAAGGCTGACAAATCGACTTAATAGAGCATCTTCATGCATGCAATCATGAAGAAGCTCATAGTAGGATTGTTGCATATGCGGTGTCAACTGATTCAGATGACAAATGTCCATGAGCACCTTCTTTTTTAAAAATTAATTTGCATCTTTTATACACGATTCTTCGTCGTAGTAATGTTCATTCCCTTTTTGTTTTTTCTTCTCATAGTTTCAGCAAGGCAATTGTTGACATATTTTAAATCAATTATTTATTAGCCAATTAGGATTTGAAACATTATCTTTAGCTCAAAAGAACAAAATTTCACCTCTTTATAGTATACTGCAAAACACTATTCCCAAGTTTATTTAATAAATTTAAGATTTCGAACAAAAAATCCGGGTGTAACAATGTTATCATTATCTTTATACATATAAACAGTCGTTTTACAATTAACTTTAATTTAGTAAGCTATTTTTTATCTTATTTTTATTATATTTTGAACAAAAATGATATTATGTAAATAAATGATCATAAACCTTAAAAAAAAATGATGGTTTTGAGAAGCTTGTTGTATAACTTACCCCCTGAACCCATAATGTTTAAATCAGGTATAATTAAAAATTGGTATATTTTTAGGGCGTTATCTCCTCTCAAAGTTTACTCTGCTTCAAATTCTCTTTCCAACGGTATATGATATGAGTGGTTTTGAGAGAAATAAAATTCATCTGACCGTAAATCTTCGTGGGTCCCACTTGATATGGATTATTTTTCAAAATTAGTACAATCCCAAAATATGATCAGGATATAATATTTATTCAATTACCGAAGTAAAATTTAAGGTTACATAAATATTTAGATCGTTTTAAAAAATTCTCTGTTTAATTTATTAAACTTCAGTAGCCAGATTATTGGTCAAAAATGAGATTGTATGCAGAAGATGCAAAAAATTCCCTTCTATGATACTTCTGGAGAATTTGGATTTTAAATAAATAGATACTATAAATAGAAGACAAACTTGATTTAAACGAACTATATTCAGGGTCAGCAATCCGTTAAGATTGGTTTCCACTAAAGTTTAAGTTTAAAATCAGTGATTCGTTTATCGTTTTTGTTATTTATCACATATATACTTGTAGGAAAGTGTAGAGGAGTAAATGAGGTGGTAAAGTAGAAATGAAAGAGCGTCGTTTGATGGGGAAATTATAGTTTAGAAGGGAAGTGATAAGAAAAAAAAATTTGATTGGGAAGTCATTGGTGAGAACAAAGATTAGTGTTTGAAAGAATAAATTATAATTAGGGGATGGTTGGCAACAAATGAAGGGGTAGGTGTAAGTATGGTTGTGGCATGCGTGGTTGGTGAATGAAGTTAATGATGAAGTAAAGGTTGGTTGATTTGTGGTTTAAGTGGTAGGTTAAAGTGAGTGAAGGGTTGGTTGCCTAAAATTTTTTGGTAATAAAGGAGTATGAGTGGAATTTTGTACAGTTGAAGATGAATTAGATCCGGAAATGCCAAGAATTGAGGGTTGAACAGCAAATAAATGCATATGGGGAATACATAAAACAGATAAAACGTTTATTTAAAAATTTTATAAAATATTTATAGGTTAGGGGCGTTGTGTATATTAAATATGGTTCATCATTTGGGTATAAGAATAGTGGAACGGGTATTTATGTGTAAGGCTTGGGTGAGTATGTTGAAGTGAATTTAAATTAAGTGAGGTAGTGGGGTGATGGGAAAGTTTAGTAGTGAAGGGATGTGGTAAGTATCAATTTTCGGGGAATATGCGTAGGTGGGAATGAAAGGAAATTAGGTTACGTAGTTCAAACTTTAGGGAGAAGGATTAGTGCTATCGGAATGTATGGATTTATGTGAAGGGTGAGAGCAGCAAATTTGAAGTTATGACAAGCTCATTGGTGCTAAAAAGTGATGAGCAATTAAAGCGAGCAGAAATTTACAAAAATGAAATTGAAAGGTGTCCAAATTAAGAATAGGAACTGTAAGGAAGGTAGGGATGGGAAGGTTAAGATACAGAGACGTTTTAGAAATAGGGGAATAGAGAGCGTAAGTTTATATGAAGTTGGATAATGAAATAGGAAATAGGTTCGAAACCGTGTTAAGAGTAAATTGGAGGTGTTTAGTATAAGTAAAGATGATACTAGAGTGAGGGGATGTGAGAGTTTTATGTGTATTTGTTGAATGAGTGTCTGAGAGCAAGTATTAGGTGTGGTGAATTTGCGGGTGTAAATGTTTAGGTAGTGATTCTATGTGAG
Organism: Euphysa ruthae; assembly: GCA_035046665.1. NCBI lineage: Eukaryota > Metazoa > Cnidaria > Hydrozoa > Anthoathecata > Corymorphidae > Euphysa > Euphysa ruthae. The sequence goes on from JAUZNK010063092.1 coordinate 9,931, forward strand.
GACTGGATCAGTAGAAATGGAAGAGGTTAAGAGTAATTGAGTGGTTTAAGGATTAATTGACAACTTAATGATGGTTATGAGGATAGTTTTGGCTCAGATGGATGAATGGTTTGAACTAAGTAAGATAAAAGTGGTATATAGTGTGAGGTAAATCTAAATGGTGATATGGTGTAGTCTAAAGTGTACTTTAAGTACTTTTCTTCTACACGCGAAATATTTTTAACCAATAAATTGTGGAAGTTTTTTTTCGTGAATTTGGGGATAAATATCAGTTCGCAAAAGTTTTTTCCTGAGAAAAATTCTTGCCCTAAGAATGACCAGATATCCCATCAGTGTAAAATTTTGGTACACAAAGAGGGGATTTGAGTAAACATTTGAATCTGTGTTTATTTTCCTTTTTTTTTACTTACACTGGCTTTTCAAATTACTACAATTCAATCATCAGCTATAATACTTATGTAATTACATTTGATGCTCCCTTTCTCTTTTTTGTGGGTTTGCAAACCTCTCTCTCATATCTCTAGTACTAGTATAGGATGTGCTAGATGCTTCTTTCTTCTTCTTCTCATGAGTAGTTTGACTGGTGATTACTGAAGTGAAGGTAGTACGAAAATTAAATAAGTGTCCAGCCACTCTATCTTTAGCAGGTTCATAGGACCGTGAAAAACACACAGGTGATGAAGAATAGACGGAATTGATTGTTATAAAATATATACATTTTCGATAATTGTTTTTCCACGAAAATCGTACTAAAAACAATCATTCGCGTATTTTTTTCCTCTCGAAACTTTCTGCCTGCGAAACTTTCTGCCCTTAAATTAAATTTAGGAGTGTGTTGCAGTGTAGATCTAGAATTGTTGGAGTGGCGGCGGAGGGAGAGCTTGACAAATAGAGGCAAATCACGGGAATATGATATAGAAAAATCAAACTAAAACATGTGTTTATATAAATAGTAGGAAGATCATTTGTGCTATTTTGTGTTGTTGGAAAATATGTGAAGTTGTGAAATTTGAGCTCATAGTGTGACCCACAGAAGTGGTTGACATCTGTTGTGTGTTTTGATTATTTGAAATGTGACATGGGTCCGTAAATACGTATAATATCGTTGTTATATAATCGTTTTTATATAGATATAGTGTTGTCCCAGAAGGTTTGTAGTTGAAATATGAAGCCAAAAAAATTTTCCCATCTGTGTGGCAAAATATTCCATCAACGTAAATTCAAACTCCCTTACCTCACAAGCGACCTACCAAGCGTTCATTTATATATGCAAAAATGGAAATTCCAAATGAAATTCAAAATTTATTAGCATCTAACACAACTGATTTTGCAACTTCGAAAAACGATCTGATAAAATAAAGCCGAGACTTTAATCATCCAATGCTTTCGTATTTGGGCAACGAGAAGTTGCTAATTCATTATTGTAAGTCAATTCAAGCTATTCTTCTCTTCATGGTAATCATTCCTTTAGATGGAAAATTCGAATGTGACCATTGTAGTATTAAATGTGACATACCAACCTTCACCAAAATTGGAATTGTCAGAGTGAATTTATGGTCAGTTATCGATGAAATCCTTCGTTATCACTCTTCTTTGGAGTTAGATACCAGGAGGTTCCTATGCAACTAGTTTGTACCACGGGCTCACTTCAAGCTGGATGCAAAATTTACTAGCCAGAAATGGGTGTGAGAGCATTTGCTTATTTTGCCACTTCAAGAATTTTCTACCATAAGCTGAGAAATGATCTCAAGCTTCCCTAAATAAATACGCTCACCAAAATAATGTCTGCCATATCGAAAATGGACAAGCAACGTTTGTTGCACCTTTATTAAAGCTATGTAGAACAAAACCAAAGACATTTTATCTTGCAGCACGATGAAGTGTACATAAAGAAAATGTTATTCTACCATGGTATAGCTATTTTCGGCAAGGTAGTATACAACCCTAAGGCTCTCGCAAAAACTTGTTTTCTTGTTGAGAGTCTTGTTGTCTGTTTGCTAGGCAGCCAAGTAAAAGTTTTTTGATTGAATGTTGCATATCGCATATTTATACTTATCTGGTGAAAAATTTTCTACATAATTATGTAGAAATAATTCCTCACGCTGTTACATCTGATATAAGCAAAAATTTTTTGAAAAACAGTAAAATTGTCAGTATTTACCTCTTCGGATTCAATCCGTATGTCCCACTTAACATGTGCATTCTTGTTTGAGCAGATTGAACGGTCAATGATTTCATTTGAAGCCGTAGATTTGACAAGATTACAACTCCAAAATCGGAAAAGGAGGTGAAGCAGAAAGTTGCGAAGCTTCCCGACTGACTTCATTTATGTTTTATTTTATTTTCCTCGTTAAATATTTTGTGACCTATTACTTTTTTTTGTAAATAAAGCTGTTTTTATTCAACATGGTGTCAGCAAATAAGTGTTTTTTTTGCTGTAAAAGAAAATCAGACTGTCAGACAAAGAAAAACTAACTCATATTTGCTTATATTCTTGCTTCTTAAGTCGTCTTTCAAAATATCCAAAAAATTTCTTCTTTCAGCTAATTTACAGTAGGCCCAAACAAATTTTGCACTACCACGTTATAACGATGCCTGTAGTATAAATCGCCATGGCTAGAACCCATTTAGTCAAAAAAAAATTTTATTATTGCAGAAAATCATTTGATTCATGCATTTAACATTGTCGTTTTAGATATAAATTCATGGATTCAAATAGCATCATTAGATATTTCTGCTATTATGTTATCTCCAACAATAGAGGTAAGTAAACTTAAAACTATTGAATCCGAGTTTTAACGAAAATAAAGTATTTAATTTGTGTTTTTTTGGCAATATTTTTTCAGAATAAAAACATCGGCACTAAAATTGAATCCGAAGAGGTAATTACTGACAATTTTACTGTTTTTCAAAAAATTTTTGCTTATATCAGATGTAACAGCGTGAGGAATTATTTCTACATAGTTATGTAGAAAATTTTTCACCAGATATGCGATATGCAACATTCAATCCAAAAACTTTTACTTGGGATGGCGCTTGGCATCGTAATTATCAACAGAAATCGGAATTAATTCTATCATCGACTTTAACTTACGTAACATGAACTTACATAATGAAGAACAGTTGAAATTATTATGACGACTATATTAATGACTTATAAATTATCAAAAAACAACTATTTTTTCGGTTTTGTTCACTGTTTTCCGAAATTTTTTTTATCTGTGGAAGTTAAACAATATTCTATTTAATTTTTAAAACACATTGCAACACCGCTAGAACAATCATCGATAAATAATGCATTTTTATTAAATTTTAAAACAAGGAAATTTTTTTTATTACAGAGAATAAAAACTATCGTTTTAAAGTATTAATCTCTATAATAACACTCTTTAAAAAAAGTGTAAAATTTTTTTCATGTATTTTACACATGTGTTAATAAAGCATTCACATTGGTCGCCGAAATGTCAACTGCCAAAATAAAACAAAACACTACTTAACGGAACGACCTCCATTCCTAGGATTTAAATAAGTTATCCAATAGCTAGTCGTTAATTCCATTTTCATTATGAAGTAGCGAAACACACGTCAACAATTAGATCAAGATCAAGGTTTCACAACATTCTTCAATCAAAAACTTTCATTGGTCACCGCAATCCTAACAGATTTGATTGGCCGTCTTTTTAAACAATGGGAAAATATCATAAAATAAAAAAAAAATCAGTTTTTTGTCATAGTTTGTTAAGAAGCTTTAGCTCAAATGTTTAAAGCGCTGAATTAGCATGCGAGAGGAACGGGGATCGACGCCCTGATGCTCCAAATTTATGGAGATTATTTGGATTGGAGTTACTGGTCTATATTATAATAAGATAAAAAATCATTTTATCTGTTTGTATCTATCTTTATTTTCATTGGTTGGTTCTTTTTTGATTGTAGTTTTTTGACAGTCGGAAAATCTGCAAAAACAAAAAAATAAGAAAGCCTTAAACACTAAATTTTGACCAACACGGTATATTGGTATAACTCAGTTGGCATGGCGTTGAACTAAGGATCGAAAGGTCACGATTTCGATTCACACATCTGAATTTATTTTTCATGTTATCTTTGAGTTTTTGAGCAAAATTTATAATATCAGGAAATATTTGCTATATAATAAAATCCAGTGTATTGTTATTTCTTGTTATTTTTTTTTTCTATTCATATGAGACAATGAGTCGCTATGTTTTAAATAAAATTAATTCCAAACTTAGATTTCTATATAGAAAACAATATTTCTTAACACTAGCCTTACAATGTGTTTTATGCAACGCTCTGATTCAACCTCACTTTGACTATGCATGTTCTACCTCTTATTTACGCCTCAACGAATCACTTAAAATCCGTTTGAAAAGTGCATGAAAAAATTTATACGATTTTGCTTAACTATGAATAGTTGCGCCTATAATGCTGCTGGGCAGTATAGAACCATAAATTGGATGCCTGTTGATATGAGGGTTAATCAAGGTATTGCTACACATGCATTTAAATTCTTCAGTAGACCCAATTTAAATTACATTTCTAGATAGGCTAGATAAACATTTGAGAAGATCTACAATTGAAATAAAATGTCTGGCATCAAAAGGTCCCATTATATGGAACAGGCTTTTTAGTGAAATAAAATCAATCACAAACTATTACGTTTTTAAACATAAGATCAAGGAGACAATCTCTTTGGATATAGTTCGCATAACTAATAAATAATAATTCTGTAAAAATTCACTTTCTAAATTTTTACACACACATATATATATA
>JAUZNK010063103.1:0-14716 GCA_035046665.1 Euphysa ruthae
ACTTACTTACTTACTTACTTACTTACTTACTTACTTACTTACTTACTTACTTACTTACTTACTTACTTACTTACTTCCATGTGTGCAACAGTGTTCTTACTATTTACATTATTTACAACAGATTCTATGCTATGAACATTATTTACAGAACATTCGTTGGTATTCAAATTATTTACAGGTATCTCCTCTTGCCTATTTTGTGATGACGTCGACTTGAAAAACGATTCAATTGATTTTTGCATGTTTCCAAATTTACTGTTAATCACCCAATCACAACCACTTGCACATTTATCAACTACTTCTCCCTGCACTAAATTCTCTTTTCTTCAATTTTCGAAAAAACTCACATAATAATAAAAGAATAAACACAACAGAATGGTTTCACTTTGAATAATATTAAATGCAATAGACGGGTTTTTTTAAGTAATTAAGCCGGTGTTTCTCCTTCCAATTTCTTTTGTGACAAGTTCAAGTCTTTGTTTGGTTTTTAATTTCTTTGCTCTGCAAAAAAATGGCGGGCCATGGCCACCCCGGCCTACCCGGAATTGTCAGCCTAGGTAATAAGTTAGTTAGAATTTTAAATTTAACATTAATGAATATCAACAACCCCTCCCCCTTTCCACAAACACACATTACTTCAACACACATATAACACAACCTCTATCTCAAATTTTTTTTCCTATGTTAGAGAACCTTATCAAAAAAGAGGGTAAAAGAAGCTACACAAGAAAAAACGGCAGAGAATAAAGAGTATGAATAGAAGAAAAAGAAAAAGAAGAAGAAGAAGAAAAATCAAATAATAACGATGATAAAGATAGATAAATAACTAATATAAACTTATAAGTCGATAATTATTATAATAAAATTTGATTTGTGTTTTCCCATTTTCCCTTTTTACTTTGGTTGTTACAACTAATTTCATTGCCTATTTTCCTAAAAAACTTTATTTCGGTTATAAGCTGCTTTAGTAAAAGAAAATATGCATCCCGCGACTGATAAACATAAATTTTATACCATAGCAGTTAATGGTTGTTCAAATGAGAATGAAGAATGGTTCCGTGCGCGTCGACAAAAGCGATAAATAATAAATAAAATAACAGATTGTTCAGAAAGGTTTGGTATATTGAGAACGGGTAAACAGAAAGTTTGAAGGTATACTCCATAGTTTCTTAAAACAAGAACATTCAGAAAATGAGAGGAGTTAGCAAGGTTCTTTATATATACTTCTTTTTTGTCCTATGACTTTTCTCTTATATAAATCAAAAAGATATTAAATTTTTATGCTGACAATATGATGTCACAGAAAAAATCTAGAAATGTTTTGGTGTCTCGTTTTGGCCCTTACGTAAAGAAAACGAGACACCCAGAATTAGAGTCATAAGTTAAGATCACATACAGTTCCTGTGGGTGTAAATGATGTGCAACATTCATCAATGAACCATAATTTGCAGTGGACACATGATAAAAATTCTTCACCCGATTTAGAATTGGAATAAATTTCAGTGCAAATCAGACACTGCCAATTTTTTTGGTAGTTTTTCTTTGGGTTTTATTACCATTTTCGATTTGTCTTTTTTTGACTTTTGGGAATTTTTTAGAAAAGTTCGCTTGTATGGCTAACTTGTAATGATTCCTGATTCCTCAGACCTATTGTAGGTGATAACTCAGAGACTGAGGAACTGGCTGATGATGTTGATATTACCATAGTGAAGCTTTCACGTGTTGGGCACGAAGGTACTGGGTCCAGTGAAAGTGACAATACAGTATTAACAGCGGTCGTAGCAGTGGTTGCAATGATATCTTTTATGACTTTCTGTGTACCACCTACGGTAGCAGAACTTACTCTTGGATCCAAGAGAAAATCGGATTCTGGCAAAATGGTTCGGTGGAATGGTACAATCAATGTCAGTTTCAATGCCTGGTCTCAACCCAACTACTATCACAACGACGACCAATTGTACCGGACAGTGCGTTTGAAAATCATCATTGGCGGTATGTATCTTCCAGATTCATTGTATGTAATTGCAATGTTGGTAGTGACACCTCGCCCACCACTTATAGCTGAAGCAACTACATGGTTACCAGTGAATGCAATAAATTTTAGGGATTTATGGACGTAGGTTAGTCCCGATCCATCACAGTTGTACTTCTGATTGGGCTGAAAGTTGTACTTTTTCATAACCATGTCTAAACTTTCAATTATTCTTTTGATGTTCCGTTCAATCCAAATACTCTATTTAATGAAACACCGTCCTGTTTACGCAGTGACAAATACGGGTTTCGCTTTAAAAAGCCAATGCAAAAATTTCGACCGGACATTTTGCTTTCATTGTTAAATGGATGAGAGATTCCATTCTTTTCGACAAATTCAAAGGCATCTTTACTTACATCTTGAATGGACAGACCATAGAATGTCTCATCCATTTTAAATCTTCCTGCTGTTTTAGAGATAAGATACTGCGATAACGACCAAATGCGTTCTGTTTTTTCTTTCCATATAATAAAAGTTTTTAACGTCTCTTTCAACCGACGGTGGAGTGTGTCCTTCGAAACATTATAGACACTTTACGAATAGACAGTTGTTTTTTCCCGTAGCTTCTATGGCTAGTGTCATATTGTTTTCAGACCAATTTCCGTTGTTATTCTTTCTAATATAATGCCTGAACATCCTATAAAAGAAAACGAAATGACATGCGTCTCGTTTTCCTCCGTCTAGATATATTCATATGACCCTGAAAGGATATTGGAAAGTTAAAAAGGAGCTTTGAAATGAGTCTTACATTTAACTTTTGAGGTAAAAGCATCTGTGTCAGTGAAAAGTGATGCACAGGCAATAGATATATCATGAAAGTATAAAATAATAACAAACCTAGGAGTTTACAAAAAAATCTAAACTTTTTGTTTTCACCTTTTTTTTTGTTCTCTTGACAAACGTTTCTTGCAAATATAAACCTAATTTGAAAAGATGGTTTAATCGGACATCTACCATCTTTAATTGCCATATACACTGCCAAATGGATCATAAACAAGGCTAATAAATTTTGCCTCGTTTTGCCCCACCGTCTCGTTTTGTCCCGCATTAATAAAAGTGAGTCAAGCGATGTGAAAACAAATTTAAAAGTTCAAAAATCTTGGAATTTAATTGATGACTTGAACCAACTCGAAACGTACGATTTGATGTTTCATATTCCCACTGGGTTCCATGTAAAAGCTCTTATCACCATCTTCTTTTTAAATCAATTGTTCGCTTTAAATTTATTTTTGTAAATATGTTTGGTAAATATTCTTATTCATTTTCAACACAAAAAATTTATATGATTAGGTTCATGCTATACGTAGATTTTTTACATCCTCACTGAAGTTTTGCGACCTCTTATCCATAAAAAACAAACCTCCTTTATATCCCGCATCGTAAGTTAGTAAATCACTGTCCATTCACCTATATAAAACTATGATTATTTCCTAGCAATCCCAACGAAACATATTTATTCTTTTCTGAAAAACGGGAACATATTGAAATTTTGACATGTTTGAAATCATTATCTACATTGATATTTTATTTTATTTTTTATTTATTTATATGTAACACATAAATACTGACACCGGAATATTGATAGAAATTCCATGTTATGTATTTCTAAAAATAAGATGTACACTACATCATAAATAGCTAGATACTGCTGTAAGATAAAAGCTTTTAGAAAAAAGTTATTGCGAAATATGGAAAACCATTTCCGACAAATTATTCCAAAGTGCGACAGAAATTTCAAAGTGTGACATGTGGCAATTACATCACAGCTGGGAAAAAGTGTTGAAACTAATGCTGGTTTACTTTCAAAAAGATTCCAGTACTTTCACTTATTTACACTTTGCTGATAAAAAAATAACGTATAATAACAAAACGCATCGTTTTAAATACGTCAAAATGCAATTGAATCAGAAATAAGATTTGGATACTTTCAAGATGTTTTTATTATTTATTCATGGCCATGCTTATTGATTATTTCGAATCTCTAAAGAAGTTAGGGCAATACATTTATTTATAATTTAAAAATTAACCAATTCTATTATAAAGTACAAAGCCGCAAATACATTTTATCAATGGCGTAAGAATTATATTCTATTTTCGTATATGGTACAACTTTAAGTAAAATGTTAAATCATATACAGGTAGAAAAAAATGCAATCTTAGTGGCATCAATAGCGCAAAATTAATCTTAGTATATCTTTAAAAGATAACTTAGATTTTTTTAAATATGAGGAATATTGTGTATTTTTTTGTTCATTATATTGCACAATTGGTAATTATGCAAGAAGATGGTAAGTATAGGTTTAATTTACATCAAGGTGAGTTGACCTTGTAAGCAGGTTTAGAGTTGAAATTTGATTCGATGAAAATAACATGAAAAAAATGATGAACAGAAAAATATCATTCAATAATACATTGAATGTTTTGAGTCTAACATTTTTAATGCCAGAGACCAAGGCAAACTGAAATGGACAAGGGTACATTTTCTCCTTCATTTATTGGTATATAAAGCCTGGTATATAAAGTTATATTCAGTTTGCAATAGTATGAAGACTCAACCAAATTTGTTCTGAACGAGTAAATTCATTTTTGTTCGCGTCATTAGTGTTTTATTCTGCTAGGCTGTTGAGTTAAATTAGTAGCCAACCTAGGTTTTTAAACGGCAAAGAAGTGTGCAAGTGAAAAAAAAAAAAGTTGGAATTTTTTATTTTAAATCTTTTGTTAAGAACTGCGATAAGTGATCAAATATAGTTAAAGTAAATTTGATATTCCGTTTATATTCCATTCTGTTCTTCTAAAACAATTTATTATGACAGAGAGCATATTGCGATTTATCGCAAAGATTTGAATAATAAATTTCTCGACTATACAAAATAGGTGCTATTAGATAAATTATATTTTAAGAAGCGTCTTTTGAATATTAGTTTAAAAATTAAAATTGCAATAGATAATGAAAATTAAATTCACACTCAATGATGACAACTTTATTTTATTTCTATCCGTCTGTCTATTAGAGTGTTAACGTCTGTCTATTCGCCAATTATCAACTGTCTATGCTTTAGCAAATTCGAGTTGTTAGCTTTTCAAATAATGAAACTGATGCAACTATAGTTAAGTTTTCCATTGATAATTCATTGACAATTGGTTCTTTTTTTTATTGCATGTATTGTTTGTAAAGAATTATACATCTGTAGACCTTCACATTTTTGGACAATTAAGGCTATGCTATTATTAATTTCTTAGAAGAAGTTTCAGAAAAAATCTTTTTATTACCAAATTTAATCAATATCATAATCTTAATTTTATCAAAGTTCAGAAGCGGTGTCGCAATATAAGGTAAGTGAGGGCTGACTTCCCCTGCTTCTACCCCAACCATATCTCTTTCCAACGTTCTTTTCTAATCTCCTAGAGCAGCGGGCTATGTTGTAGAAGAAAAAATTATGAAAATCAATACTGTAAGATGGCCATAAAACGCTAATTCGAACAATCTGTTAATTGATTTGGAATTATAGTCATACCAACATAATTCTATGTTGTTTCTTGATTTTCCGGTCTAAGAATTTAGATTTCACGCAAGCAAATTTTTTTTCTACATGTCATTTAATTTTTAATGACTGGTGTATTTCATTTTCCTTACCACTCTGATGCTACTAAAGGTACCTTACATTACTATTAAAGCTAACCTACTGGTAACCTTAAAAATGAATGCATAAAGGTTTTCGAAATTTTTTAAGGGAAATAATGAAATGTGAGACACGAATGACACTCGTTACTTCGTAGTTATTGAGACCGAAAAAGTTAAGTTAAGTGCGTTCGATGACATAGGTATTTCATAAAGATAAAGGCTTTCCATACACATTTCATGGCATACGTTTTAAAACCAGATATTAGTTGACAACCGCCAGATCAAATTTGGGGCCAAGCAGCACTTGATGATTAGAACAACATTTTCCAACAAATCTAATCAAATTAGTGTTAAAGTACATGCCCAGTTAAAATGAAAAGTGAATTTATTCTATTAAAATCACATGAAGAACAAGAAAATTTGAAGAAGTAAAATCCTTTGATTTTCATTTTTCAAAAAAAAGTTAGTTTAGAAAATGCATTATTAAATATTTTGAAAAACCGACGAATTTCTTAAAAAAATGGTTAGAGCTGCTTTAATGGATTTACCTAAAGCATACGATACTCGTCCTCCTGAATTGTTAATTGTTAATCTTTACTTCGCGAATGACGTACATGTACGTCCAGGCAAATAGCGAAAGACTTACATGTACGTCATAGGACTAGGGTATTTATTTAATATTAATTTGCCCATTATACACCCTTTATCGCCATTATTTTGATATTTCTGTAATCACAAATGGATAAGCTCTAGAAAAAACTTTGGTTTATGAGGTCTGGGCATATTTTTCGTGCTATATTTACAAAAAGTTAAAAAATGGCGGCTTTAAAATTAACAGATGATCAAGTTTTAGATTATCTAGATGACCTTGGATCTGATTTATCTGGCTTTGAAACAAGTTCTTCATCATGTACAGGTATTTATGATAAATTTTGATAACTTAATCACATTTACAAATAGTTATTTATTTAGTAAAACTGTTCTTTAAAAGTTGAAGTGGCCAAACTCTATACAACTCTATAACTAAATATGGTTGAATATTTTGCTTTATATACTGTATCTAATAAAACAAACTGTTTACATAACATAATAAAAATATCGACGCTTTAGAAATTGTTCATAATCAATATAATTACTTAACTAATTTATCTTTACTTTTAGCCAACTCAGATTCAGAAAATGATGAAGTCGAAGAGGACGATGATGCTGACACTGGCTTCAGCCTAAAGGAAAACTTGTCAAACGTATACATATAGTAGCAGTAATTCTGACAATGAACCAGCAACCTTACAGCAATAGCCCTATTGATATTTCGGAATTATTTCTTGTTTACAGACGATTATATAAATATAATAGTAAAGTCAACCAATAAATATGTCTCGATAATGAAAAGTACTCCCGAAATATTAAATCGTGTGAGAGAGAAAGAATGCTCAGTATTTACAATATGGAAAGGCGTTGATGCTGATGAAATTTGGGTTTATATTGTATTGACTCTACTTATGGGTATAAACCGTAAACCGAATTATGATTTTTATTGGACATGGTATTAAAAAAACAGCGCGGTGTAAAGGTTAAATTACGTGTATATGAAGTTTGCTTCAATGGCCTTAGCTTAATTCTCAGCTATCTATGAAATAGAAATCAGTGTGTTCTTATCGGAATATCCTTTAGCGATTGGTTAATATTCATATTTGGTGTCCTTCAAGGATCTGTTCTTGGTCCCATTGTTTTAAGAATATTTATATATATATGTTACATAAAAAGTGTTGATTGTAACAGTCGGACTTAAGGGTTGTCTGTTTTGGACAGACAACCCAGAAGACACATCTTGCTCGGAAAACCAAGTATTTTTTTTTCATGGAAACCCATTTTTAACGCGCAGTATGTTAAAATATACATAGCTTTTAAAACGAAAATAACGACATTTTGTTGTTGTAGAAGTTTAAATGAAGTGTTGATAAGGTGTATTTTCAAAATTCTTTTAAATAGATTGGATGCGTTTTTTTAATTCTTCAAAAATGGTATTCTAAAATTTTGGCCCTCATTATACTAAGGAGCATTCTTCATGCAAGTGTTTTTAGGTAGTTTATACTTTTTTTTGGGAGTTGATCCTGGGGTTGTGCCTGATTGACTGATTATTAGCAAAGAAATTTTCAAAACTTGAAGGGAGTTTTTGTTGTGTAAATTTGTACAAAGATATTGGAATTTGATAAATATTTAATTTTAAATATTTAATATTCCAAGGTTGGCCATAATAGGCACTGTACTATCTCTACGATTTTGTAATATTAATATTTTGTTTTTGTTGAAAAACTAATTTTTGAAGTTTTTGACGGATGAACTGATCCCCATGCCATGTTTGCATATTTAAGGTGGCTGTGTAAAAAACTGAGGTATAAAAGACGTCTAGATATTTAAATTATGAATGTGGAATTCTGGAGGCAAGTTTTGACTCAAGGGTATTTATGTGTACTTTCCAACGTCTCATCATTAATAATGCCAAGGAATTTCAAGGAGTTAGTTTGGTTTAGTTTATAATCATTGAATAATAAAGTGGGTAGTTTTAAAAGGGTATTTTCAGACTGGGATGTTTTATAAAATAGAGTAAACGTTGTGATTTTCCGTTAAATAAGAGTTTACTTTCTTTAAAACGCGCGTTAAATTTGTCTAATTTTTCATTCATTGTTGGTGAAAAGTTGTATTATGTTTTTATAACGGAAAAAGAAGTTATCCATTTTTATTTTTATAGGTAGCACTTTTGATTCCGTAATGATGAAGTTCATTGAATATGGTTTCATGATTATGTGTGAAAAGTCTTTGACAAGTCTATGAAAACTCATTGTGTATTTATCAAACTACTCTATTATTTGTTCTACTAGTTTTAAAATTGCGTGCTCTATTGATGTGTTTCGTTAAAAACCAAATAGTTTTGAGTAAAGAAGTTGATATTTTTCATGTTCGAGTAGATTCTGTTGTATACCACTTTTTCAAACGTTTTTGAGAAAACGGAATAAGTGAAAAAGGACGGTAGTTTGATAATAAAGTAGTAGAATCACCCTCTTTAAAAGCAGGACATATTCTAGATGTTTTTAAGACTGAGGGAAAATCTCCATTTTTATAGATAGTTTTAAAATATGAACCATGGACCTTCATTGGGTCACCCAAAAATGTTCTGTGGTTTAAACTAGCATTATCTATCTTCGATGCTAAGTTTTGTCCTACAGTTGCAAAAAAAAATTGTTTAACTCCAAACAAATTGTGTTCCTATTTGAAACTTTGACGCCATTTACCTGTGTAATTTCTATAGGCAAGCATTTTAATCGTATCTTTACGACCAATGACTTCATTTATTATTAATCTTTTTGGAATTTGATTTTTTCTCATCTAAAGTTTAATAATTTTTTTTTTCTTTATGCTTTGAGTGCGTTTGTCATCCAAGAGTCATCAAACTCTTTTGCTTTTTACCTTAAACTTTAAACTTTCAGCTCAGCTATCGGAAATGCTTCATTAAAACTTTTCAATTATGTCGTGTTAAAATTGTTAGATAATAAATCCCAATTTTTTTTTAACTGACCGATTTAATTAACCCTCACAACAGTTAAATAGCCTAAAAACTAAATTTTACATCAGAAAAAAAGTTTTTTGTCAACTAAACTGTTTTTTTTTTTTTACTATTATTATTTAGATCTTGAATTTACTACAGAATGGGTTAATGACGGGTATTACAAATTGATGGATGGCGCTGACGGAAACTTTCAAACTATGGATGCATGTAAAAACTATTGCTGGGAACAGACTCGAATCGGTTCTAAATTTTATGTTGGCGCTTCATATTACTCTACTTCCTATTGCTACTGTGAGCTAAACACTGAAGAGTTTGTGTCAACTGCATCATATCATCATATTGAGTTTTTATGTAAGCCAATATTGACATAACTATTGCTTTATAGCGTATCATTGTTGGCCGTTGACCATATTTTTGCAATGTTTAATATTGGAATAATAAGTTTTTGAGTTTTTCATATACCTTCATATACCTTAAACATTGCTAAAATTTAGTAACATATATATGGTTCAATAAATCAGGTAATATTAAATCATTTTTTTTAGGATTTTTGTTAAAACTTTACTTACTCTCCGGTTCCGAATAAACAGGAGTCTTTATAAACGCGGGTTTGGGGTCGGGGTGGTTAAAATAAACGGGGGTTTTGAAACTCCAGCAAAATCAATTAGGCAGATAGGGTGGTTGGAATGAACGGTAAAGCAGGTGGAGACAACTGTGAGAAAAAGCATCAGTTCGAACAAAAGTATAAGAAGAAAGAAAAAGAAAACGCTCAAAATATCTGTTTACACAAATATTTGATAATATTCTTTTCCAAGATACTCTTAAAAAAATTTAAAAGTCAATAAGTAGAAAAAAAATGTTGTGAGATAATTGTGTATACAGATATTTTGAGCGTTTTCATTTTTTTTCTTCTTATCCTTTTGTTCGTTTTTATGGTTGTTCTTATAATCTTATAATAGCCTCTCCCTCCTCACCGATTCTCCACCCACCCTATTTCATTTTGCTGAAGTTCCATTTCCCTGTTTGTTCCAACCTCCCGCACTTATTATGACACCCTGCTTATTCGAAAGCAAAGAATAAATAAAATATCAACATAAAATCCTTAAAAAAAATTATTTTCTACTATTTATTTTTTTGAACCATATATTTTCCCGAGCCTTTTGTAGTCAAACTTTAGTTTAAAAATTTTATTGTCATGTTTTGAATTTGCCATGCTACCGCGATACGATTTTAATTAATGATTTTCGGTTTAGTTGCCTTCATACAACCAAAAGAAAATACGGTGTTTGAAATTGGGCAAAATGCTACGTTCCAAATTCGCTTGAATTTCATATCAGAAGGAACAGATATTGTCAACGTTTCGTTCATTGACAATCTCAATAAACCCCAAGGTGAGAGTGGAAGAGTTATGTTAATTAGTGAAGTGGATGAGAAACAAATAAGTTCTGATTTGAAAAGAAATTACACTCAAAACACTTTTAGCAAGCATAACAATTCGCTATCTCACTCTATCAATGCCAACGTTGGAAAAGATCAATCTCACTCCTTTAACATCCATACTAAGGTATATGATTTGTTTTATATGTTCAGCCCAATAGTAGGTAAAATAGGGATTACAATAGGCATTAAATTGAGTTTTTAGTTATTATGAAAAAAAGCCTTAAATATTTAAATGTTTTACTCAATAAAATAATCAGCTACTCAGCATTAGCTTAATAAAGAACAGCCACCAACTGAAGAAACTATCGTTTTTAAAATTGACTAGCTATATTCTGTTAGAAATAGAATTCAATACAGTCGTGAATACAATATTTCATATAAGTAAGTTATTTCAATCGTTAAGTTCAATCATTCCTTGCGCTTTTTTTACTCAACTTACAGGAACAAACAGCCACTCCAAGTTCCATCTAAGGTGATCTTTATAACGCGGCAGACCGTGCTATGTTTTCACGCATACATGTTTGGACTCAAATTAAATGCTTTAGTGATATCACGTCTCGGAATTTGCAACCTTTCATTAGGAAATAAATTCTTGTTCCGATAAACAATAGTGATCAGCTGCTAAGCCCTTAAATACACTTTATATAGAAATTAAATTTCAATACGTTCCCTGGTATTCTATGTACTTGAATTAAATAAAAGGTTTTCAATAGAAGTTTTATTAAACAATCTCTTTTTCAATTAGGAAAATGCTACACGGTTTGGAAGCGGTCTGACTATAAATTTTGACCAAAAAACAGAACTCATTCTCTTTTGAAATACCTCTATTTATCAATAATCATGCGACACTGCTGTGATGTCATTTGAAATTGCTCAAACATTACTGGGGCTAAAAACATTCATGAAAACCATTACTGAACCCAAATTTTTTTTTTTAAAAGGAAAATTTTCATCATTGCTTTATACAGATTTTCGTTACGTATACTTTTCGTTACGTATACTTTTCGTTATGTATACTTTTCGTTACGTATACTTTTCGTTACGTATAGATCAATTTTTATGCCAAAGTTTTTAATTTCCTGGTATAATATCTGCCACTGAAAATAAAAAGCTGATGATGTTATCAAAAAAAAGTTATTTCAGCTATAAATTTATTTCTACTTGTTGGGACATACTGAAGCGTATTGAAACAATTTTTGCGAATTAAATGCTTTATGGGATAACTTTTTAAGTGTTTTCAAGTTGGTCACTCACAATTTGTTAATTGATCAGATATCAGAATATTGGAGTATGCGTATAGCAAATTAAAATCATCATTATAGACTTGTGGAAAATTCAAAAAGCCTTTAATTCCATGTTTAAATATTTAATTTTCCGTAAAACTGGTTAAATGTGCAAGAATTATAATAGTTTCACTATATTGTTTTATACCTCAAATTAGCGACTAGATGACTATAGGATTGAACAGTTATAGACCTTATAGTTATTATGATTGTCAGCTTGACTAATGTCAGTTGGAATAAATGTCATGAAAAATTTTTGAATCGATAAAGTGCAAAAATTTCCCCAAAGTCAAGGGTAATGCTAATGTGTAAACATGTTAAAGTCAATCGAAGTTTGCAGATAATTTTCACGATTAAATTATTAGCTGAGAAAGAAAAACATTTTTGAATTAACAGGATAGCTAGGTTCAAAAATTATACTAAAATTTGACGTTAACTTATGTTAACTTAGCTCTCAGTCACCCACCTAATTCAATAAAGCATATCAAATTAAAGACAATAGATTTATATTGAATATTTATCACATACTAAATAAAAACATATATAGCATGTCTATCGTAAAGGAATAATTGTAAGAAAATGATAGCTCATTAAATCGAGGGCGAAACTGAAGAAATTTTTATAATATAAGATATAAAGCTTATGTGTACAAATGCCTTTATTCAATTGGCTCGTACCTCAACAGATAAGAGTTTTGATTTACAAACATCGTTCATAATTAATATAAAGAAGTTTATTCATTATTGAAATCAGTTAAATGAAGGGTTTGAATCATTATTGAGACCAGTTAGAAGAAGAGTTTGAACCATTATTGTAATCAGTTAGAAGAAGGTTTGAATCATTGTTGAAATCAGTTAGAAGAAGAGTTTGAATCTTTGTTGAGACCAGTTAGAAGAAGAGTTTGAACTATTATTGAGATCTGTTAGAAGAAGAGTTTGAATCATTGTTGAGACCAGTGAGAAGAAGATTTTGAACCATTATTGAGATCAGTTAGAAGAAGGGTTTGAATTATATTGAAACCAGTTAAAAGAAGGTTTGAGCCATTGTTGAAATCAGTTAGGAGAAGAGTTTGAATCATTGTTGAGATCAATTAGAGGAAGATTTGAATCATATTGAGATCAGTTTGAAGGAGGTTTGAACCATTGTTGAAATCAGTTAGGAGAAGAGTTTGAATCATTGTTGAGATCAGTTAGAAGAAGGTTTAAATCATATTGAGATCAGTTAGAGAAGAGTTTGAATCATTGTTGAGATCAGTTAGATGAAGGTTTGAAGCATTATTGAAATCAGTTAGAAGAAGATTTGAATCATTATTGAAATCAGTTAGAAGAAGGTTTGAATCATTAGTGAGATCAGTTAGAAGAAGGTTTGAGTCATATTGAGATCAGTTAGAGAAGAGTTTGAATCATTGTTGAGATCAGTTATAAGAAAGGTTTGAATATTATCAGCTAGAAATAGAGAAAAACATTGGGTGTTACTGTAGTACAATTATTATATAGATACAATTATGAGTAGTATTTATATACAAACATTCAGCTTGATTCAATAAAAGCAACGCCTAATCTTATCTTGTGTAACTAACGAAATCATTTATCTTTTTTCCATAAAACGGAATAGAGGCAACTCTTAAAAGAAACAAAATTTTAAAAGTGAAGGAGTTTATTATTTTAATTACATATCAAAATCACACATAAAGCTTTTCAAATTTAACAATTAAAAATGGATCATTTCACAAAAAATATGTACTTAATGCATTTACCATAAAATTTTTTCACCGAGAAACGTATACACCGACTCTTATTTAAAAGCAAAATTTGCTGTATAAATCTACAAGGAAATATTTTCATTTTAATCGATACAAAAGCGCTATTCACTGGCTGATACACCAAAACTCTAATTGCAATTTGATATGCAAAAATGGAATATAGTTCAAAGATCAAACACACATATTTTGTAATTTTGAAACTATTGAATTTCGAATTAAAATCAGTACAAAAAGAACACCGTTTAACCAAAATTTGGAAAAAATATGTTAAAAAACTAAAAGTAACTTGGAAAATAGTGATGTATTTTCATATTTTTACATTGAAGTGGATCGTGAAGTGTTGATCCTATTGAAATTTTGAAAGAAGAACACTAAAATTTAGTTTTGAACAATCAATTTAAACGTACATTTTTCAAAAACATTCTTTGTAAGTAAAATTGCTTTCAAGTTTATTTAAATAGTTGATTGAATCCTATCGTCCCTATGTTTTGAATAAAATTTTTTAAAATAAAGATAATGTTATAGAGTAATTTATATAGACTTCATAATTATGTCATTTTTAAAGGTGGTAAACCAGCGAATTTTCAGGTGACACGCTGGTTATATCCATAATCACCCACAATCAAGGTTTGAGGATTCAATATTTTCCTCTAGAATTTTTAATGGTATCAATTTTTTCAAAAATTGGTGTGGCCTCCACGTGACGTCCCAGTGTCACAGAATGCTAAAAAGGTCATTATTTTTTAAATAATCCAGTCCTTCAATTAACAACAAAAATTACTAATCAAAGAAATATTTTACAAGGATGGATTTCTTTTATTTTTAAAATGATAAGATGGTTAATATATTTCGCGTATTAACTATTACCAACATTTATACACTTTCGCAAACCTTTATATATTGATGGTGTTGTTGATATACTAATTTTTATTAATATCTTTTATATTAAAGTACTTGTAAATGATGTTACTTTTATAATATAATGTATAATAATTATATAATGTAATAT
>JAUZNK010063114.1:0-14716 GCA_035046665.1 Euphysa ruthae
TTAATTTCTATCGAATTAAACCAGAATTGTATTTTTGTTTTAATTTTTCCAAATAATGTTTCTTCACGTTATGTTTATATTAAATACGCTTATCGTTTTAGTTGTTGCAAATGTATACACGCTTGTCTTTGTTACCTTTCTTATAATGCAGAAGCCTAACAAAAATAATTTAAAATCTTAATAAAAGAAATATATACATAAATAAAATATACAACACTTACTAATAAAAATAATGGTCACAATTATTATGCACAATCATAATTCTCGATTTGCTTTCCAAATAAAGCCAGTCTATAATTATGTTGTTTGAAATATAATTCATTGAAATACAAATTTAATATATAACTTTAAAGGGGAGTAATCATTTACTGAGGGGAGTCATAATTTTCTATTAAAAAATAACTCCCGGGATTCATTATTTACTGGTAAATAATGACCGGGTAGCCATTATTTTCTAGTTAATAATGACTGGGGAGTCATAATTTAGGGGAGTCATTATTTACTGTAACAATGGTTTTGACTAAGAAATTTTTGCCTTGACAGTAGTTTTGGCAAATAGCTTATAAACATTAGAAACAAGCAGCAAAACTAGCAGGAAGTTGGCAGGAAAACTGCAGATAGTAGGCAACTTGTTTTGACTTTATTGAGGTTTAAACTTGTTTCTAAGGTGTTGTTAGGAGAAATTTCCTAACAGGTGTACTGAAAAAAACCTTAAAATAAGAAAAAGATTTTAAAAATCTGTTTTCAGTTTCGAATTCCACATTAAATTTACTACAAAATTAGACAAAAATATTTCCCCTCTCAAATAACTTACAAGTCGCTCTTTTGTTTTTCCATTTATCCCATGAAAAGTTAGTTTTTTTAAAAAGTATATTATGATAAACAGCATCAAAAGCCTTTGACAAACCTATAAAAACCCCTATTGTAAAATCCCCTTTAGAAAAAATCGAAACTGTTTAGAGTAGAAGAGTTTATCTTTTTACTAAGTATGAATAAATACATGATTCTTTCTAAAACTTTTGAGAGAACAGTTATAACAGATATGTGACAATAATTGCTCACAATTGCTTTAATCACCAGCGTTAAAAATTGGCATCAGGATATTATATACCCTGGTTAAAAGATTTATTTAAAATAAAAAAAAGTGGATCTTTAATTTGTTCATAGGAATCTAGAATATTGTTAAACTTTAAATCACCTAAACCTGCTGTTTTATTTCTTTGAATGGATTTAGAAACTTTGTTAAATTTTTCAAAAGCGTTTTTTTTTTTTTTTTTAAACTTTTTCGAAAAGATTTTCGTAATCTTTATATATTTCTTCAGACTGTTCGTTTCATTTTTAAAAAAAATTTAATATATAAAATTCGTTTTTTTTGTTGATGATTTTTTATCCCCTTTATTATTCAAGGAGATTTCACATTTTTGATTTTAACATATTTAATATTAACAGGAAATATTTTAACATATAGCTTAGGATTTTATTTTGGCTTTCCTTTGATACTGTAAAGAGTCCGAGTTGTAGTCCCCAGCATCAAAAAAATTTTTTCTCGTGATCTATTTTTCAAATATCATAATTAAGTGTTCAGTGAAATCACCAGTTTTTGCGTTAGGTGGTTTATAACAACAGCTTATAACAGGAATTTTGTTTCTTTATTGATAATTTATATGGTTAAAAATCTTTATCACTATTTGAAATTCTCAAATATTCACGTGTTTTAAACGTTAGGGTTGATTTAACATAAATTAATAAACCATCTACCCTTTTGTCGGTTTTTCTTTCATAATGAACAGCTTCATAGTGAGGTATATGAAAAAGAGAGTTTTATAAAAATCATTGTCACGTGACCACTTCTCAATTAAGTAGATAATGTTGAAACAAAAATTTAAGGATTCTAGAAAATGCGTGTGTGCCTACTTTAATTGGGTTTAGTGACAATCCGTAGGTCCACCATAGTTGGGAAATTTCTGGACTGAAATACGAAACATAAATTTTGTTGGTTTTCTCATCGTTTTCGCAAAAACTGAATGGCCTAATAAAAATCTCAAAATTTTCTTGTCCTCTGTAATGATTTTTAAGAGGAATTATCAACAAAAGAAAACTCAAGTTGCGAGGTTGGGAAGGTATATGAACAATAATTAAAATTCATAAGAACGAAAGGAGTCCAAACCTTAATAATAGTCTAAAAGAGAGAATTTAGCCAGTTCACAGAATTTACAATTGCATGCACGGAGGACCACTAGGTTTATTTTCCCGTTATACGTAGAGAATGATGTGAAAAAAAATCGTTTATACCAAAAACGTAAAGTTTTTTTTAAACGTCAGTCTTCACGAATGTCCCAAAATAATGGTATCTAACATCATTCAGCGATACAAAATCGATAGCAACGGAGGGCAAATCTGATCCATCTATTAGGTGTTTATGTGTATGCAAGAAGAACAAGCCATTAAACCTTGGTTGAGTCATTGTTGCTCTCAACAAGGTTTTTTTTCTTCTAGATACAGAAAAAAGATCTTTCTGGTGTGGTACTTGTATCTAGACTAATGAGTAACAACTGAATTACAGTCATGATATCTGGATATAATAACAGGGTTTCTTTTAACTATCAAAACATCATCAATGGGAATCGTTTTTTTTTTTTTTTTTTTAAACTTGTTTAAAGACAAGAAGCTCAGTTTCTAAGGTAGTATTCACGTCATTAACGTATTTCAAACTCACTCAATTCACAGTTTTAAGCAACAATATTTCCATAGTTACAAATGCTTCAAAACAAGATTCGTTATATCTGTCATTTAACATTAATCGAGACCTTCATAGTATTTTTATCAAAAGTAATCTTGGAATGATGCATGACTGACTTTTGGATATTCTCATTGATACTTCTGGAATATATTCCCTTTTTGGTGAATATTTTACAAGGATTGTCATCTCTGCAACGGTTCCCATTGTATCTCTTAAAAGGCTGACAGAGTGACCATGACAGTGTGTGGGTAGTACCATTAAATAAACAAAAAAAAATTTTTGGCCCGAACTAAGCAACATTTGTTAAAATGTTATAACAACACTAAGTTGCAGAAAATTATTTATTTATTTTAATCACGTTCATTATATCTAAATATGACGAAAAAAGCGGTCTTGAATAGCCAAGCGTAAAAACAACGGCACCAAATGACAGGGTCTAAAGATTGTCTGGCTAAGTGAGCAAACGCTTTTGACGTGAATAGACCAAATATAAAAATTTGTTAAGTAAACATATTCGCTTAATGTTACTTTTCTTTTATACATATGTCTGATTTTTAGTCAAATATTTTAATTTATCTCGATAAAATAGTTTCGAAACTGAAAAACCAATTGCAAAATTTTTTATAACAAAATGCTAGATAACTGCTAGAAAAACCATATTTGTTATAAGGAAAATTAAAAAAAAATAAAGATTAAAGAAGGAAAAAAAATTTTACAAAATAAATAGTTATCTTACAAAAATCATGAAAAATATATACAATATATATAAATATAACATTGTGGTTTAATTTTAAAATCTTTTTCAATTTAATGAAAGTACCAGGAGCAGATTAATACCACTTAGAATTTAAGCAAAATAACTTCTTTCTCTCCGTAATTTAAATTTCAGCAGAAACTTGAAAGACGGTATTCTAGCTGTTATAAAATAACAAGAAAATAACTTCACCACACCGCATCGTCATCTAAGTACAATTTTCAATTTTGACTTGAGCGATGCCTGGTCACAAAGATTACCGATTTCATCAAAATTTGGCTTTCAAACGAGCATTTTCTGTTCGCAAATTTTTAATTTCCAGAACAAGTTCGTCATTGACAGAATATTGTTGGAGCATTTGACGAATCTGTTCCTAAAAAAATAAGTTTGTTATAGTATGCTATATGAGAGTTGTTTGCGCATCTTAGGTGTTAAATATTGGAGTTTTCGCACACAGGTGTTAACTATTGGAGTTTAAAAGCATGGATTTTAAAATTTAAAAATATAATTCTTTATTAATTTGGAATTTTGGCAGTTTTGAACATTTTATTGGGCCTAAAGGCATTTAAAATTTCATTATTCATTTGTTTAAGGCTCTGATTCTGCCAAATTTTAAAGAGGAAAATCGCTTTTCCTACACCATTCTTATTTGATTTCTTATTAAAGCTAGGGTGTGGGTATAAGAAATACTGCATTTAAATGAACTTGAGTTAACCGTTTCATTTAACCGGAAAGTACCTTTGTTTTTTCGTTTTTCTTTCCTTGAGAAAGATGAAAAAAAAAAAAAAAGAAAAAAAAAGCGATTTTTAGGCCAAATTCGACCAATTATGGAGCCTGGGAACTTGGTTTAGCAACATTTTTAAATTAATGACGCACCAAAATTTTTTAACACCTTACTAAATATGGTAGAAACAAGAAAATTTTCTAAAGAAATAATTAAAATTTTTTTTGAAAGAGTTTCACGTGTTTTTGGGCCAGGGTCTGACCAAGTTTTAAAAAATGACATTAAAATAATCAGGAATAAAGATGATTTAACACTATGTATTGCTAAATTAATGAGTGCGTTGAAGTTTAATTCCAGTTCAAAACAGTGTTGTTTAAAACTTGCTAACTATAATTCTTCTACCACTAGCACCGGATCAACATTAAAATGCGATTCAGAATTAGCTGAAAGTGCTTGGGCTTTAAACCAGGGTGCTGGAAGTGGAATTGCAAGAGGGAATAGATAATGCAGGGAGGTTTATATAAAGATTCCATGCACAAGAATGCAGAATTTTGAGATAAATTTTAATTTTTTTGGAAAGAAAAGATCTTACTTGCAATTATAATATAATTTTCACGATCATAAAATTTCGTGGGGTAGAAGATAGAAGATAGAAGATGGAATAATCTTTTATAAATGAAAAACTGTATGTAGATTTTGTGAGAAATAATCAGAATTTTTTATAAATAAATAATACAAACCTTTTGAATTTCCATTTGCCTGAGAATTTCTATTTGCAAATTGACCATATCATCGTGGACAGCCGCTCTAAGTAAAATATGTGCAGATAATTATAGAAAAACTTCGATAAAATTATTAATAGCAAACTCAAATGATTGTGATTGATGAAAACCACAATGATTGAAAATTAACCAACCACCCAACACTGTTATCATCCATTTTTTATTTTACCATAATGGCGGGAGATCAACGAAAGTCAAACTTATTAAAAGATGACCACCAACGGCAGAACTCGAACCGGAGGCTTAGCGCATGTAAAGCGTATGACCTACCTCTGAACCACATGTCGATGATCAGGCGAAAACCTCACATAGACCCTCCTCTTTTAGCATATTCTTCTTGGTTAGACGCCTACCCGCGCACAAACCTTCTCTTTGAGCATAATTTTCGTTTTAAGTTATAAGGGCGTTCGACGAAAAATATCTTTATATTTATATTTTCATTCAAAAATCTAATACTTAATGTAATTGTTGAGCCAGTTTAATTCCGTTTTAAAATGATAAGTTTTCAAATGTGCGTTTGCATCGTAGTGTGTGTGGAAATGTAATTCCACTAGAATTTTGAGTTAGTAGCAAAAATTTGAGATCTGTCAATTTTTTGACAGGTCTGTAAAATAGGTGAGATGCAAATGATTATAAAATAAAATTTTACCATTGAAATGAATATCATCAGTGTAAAAATTAAAAAATTTTAACAACAGATTATGGAAGTTATGACCTGGTCAGTAAAATACTGGCCAAACCATTATGTTAATAACAGAAATCAAACTCTTCTTCCTCAAAATTTTAGCCTCTTCGACATACAAATCCAATAATCCAGCAAATAACAAAATACAGTACATAATCTTACTTATATTTTGACCATAACTTCCAAAGGTTATAAACTATAGATTTTGTATAATTTTTTTACTTAGAAACTTAAAAAAAAAAAAAAAAAAACAGAAATCGATTTAGAGAGTTGAGGATATGAGCTTGAACACTTATTTGCCAAAAATAGGGTGATTTGGTTTCAAATCCTTCGTTAGATTCATTCAAAGAGCTGTTGGGACGTACAAGTGAAAGAGAATTTTGGTGAACGGGTATCAAGCAACTCAGCTGCTGAGCTCTTTGATAGTGAATTTAAATACCATAGAAGTTGCTACTCAAAACACGCAAACTCAGCTAAAGTAGAAAGAGCCAATAAACGGCACTGCAACTCAATAGAATCAGAACGATCTTATGCTATTAAAAAAAAGTTGGCAGACCATCTACATCCAAGGTTAACCAAATATATGAAACTTTAACTACACGATCTAGAACAGTGCCCTAAGATGAAACAATATCTATGATTTGTCAGAAAGAAGGGGTAGATTGCACTTAGTCAAATGAAAGAAAAAGACAGTTTAACGTTAACTGTTGCTGAGAAATTAACTGAAAAAAGCTTTTTTTGTCGGCTCAATAGCATCTTTTCTGCTAGTGACACAACCGCTAATAATGTTCATCATAATATAAGCTGGGCAGATACTAACAGAAAAACAACTCAAAAGATATATTTGCTGGAAAACCATACTCAAATACTTTCCGATATAATTTATTTTATGGAGACTTATATTAGAGATTCTGAAATTAGTTAAACATGGATGTCTTACACAGCACTTATTAGAACACTTTCTAGAGAATGGAATGGAGGATCAAAATTTATAACCACATTTGAAAACATTGATTGAACAAAACGTTCAAAGCGCTGTGTTTGTAAAACCAAAACAAAACAATAAGCCCGAGCAAATTATAAATAGCTCAACTCAATCCATAGCAGTTGATTCGTTAGAGGAAAACAGGACTAGTGATGATGATTTGAGGGAAAGGTGGAAGGTCTCAAAGAAAACACAAAATGAAAGGAAGTGTAGACATCTATAAAAAAGCGACGCTTTTACCTATGTTTTTGAATTGGAAATTAGTCAGCCCTTATATTATTGATGAGGACGAAACTAGATCTAAAATACTCGAGACTTTGATGGCTAATTACACAGCTGGTTACTTAATAACCTTATCATAAAAACCTTAAATTTTAAGGTTTTTATGATCAGTCATCCTTGGTAAATAACTATAAAATATGCTTGGAAATACGCTTGCAACAAAATTAACTAAAGAATACCCTGAAGAAATTACCTGATATTCAATCAAACCCTGTTTTTTTACGTACAGTTTGTTTATTTTGCGCAATTCAGTAGGGATTAAAGGATGTCTTATTAGTGTTTATTAACTTTTTTTTAATATTTCGGGCCTTTGCTAGAGCATACATGGACCCTTAACGAAAGCTTTACCATAGCAATAATTTCAAAAACCAGAGGTCGTGTGTTCACTTTCGCAGAGATTACTACAAATACGAACAGTCGTTTACACAAATATTTAATCCAAATGGATTTTGGTGCACTATATTTAAGTATTGAACAAATATCTAGAATAGATATGTAGATCTTCAACAGCTAATATTACATTATGTCTTGTGAGTTCTGGTTAGTTGGAACTATTACATATAACACGTGGGAAATACAAAATTGCCGATGAAAGTAAAACTGGTGATCTGATAGTAAAGCAATTTCTTGTAGACATTGAAACTACAAATTAACCAACAAATTAGCTTTCGCATAAGCTAATTGGTTGTTTTGTGGTATATGAGAGCATTTTTCTTTCAAATACTCTAAATTTAGCGCCGGAACTAAAGTATTATAACCACGAGGAAGCTGATATAAGTACAGTTTTTCATGCAATTGACATTTCAAACAGGAACTAGTTATCTCATCCCCTAATACTTAAGTTCTGTTAATCCTTTTACACTATTATGAAAAGTTATGGGCATATTCTATCTTTAGAACACCAAAGCAAGATATAAATTTGAAAGAAGCGTAGGAATCTTTAGGGAAAAATATCTGCAAAGCAGCGTTAGGTTTTTATTCTTTAACAGGATGCAATCAAATTAGCAAGTTCTATAGATATAGTCAACTTACTTGTTGGAAAACATTACTATCAGCAAACAATGAGGTAATAACAGCAACGCAAAATCTGGGAGAAGACCTTACAGAAGTGGTTTTGCGTGCCAACTGCTTTTACTTGAAGATCATGACATATATCGCAGAAAAATTCAACAGATCTTGTAGATTATGGTTTGAAGTTTCAAGAGTGATGGCCAAAGTGACAAGCCTATAATGACAACAAGTCCTCCAGCACCAGGGTGCGTAATCGAGTTGGGTACGTGCCAATGTAAAACATGATGGCCAAGTTGAAAGTGCGTGAAAAATAAGCTGACATTTACAGAAGTGTGTTTGTACGCGTAACAATAGCAATATTATGGATGACCTACATTCAGATGTAGAAATTGATGAGATTGAGGAAGAAGATTCAACTTGATAGATAGTGTAATGATTTTTTTTAAGCTGAAACTTTATGTTTGTTATTATTTATCAATATGTCATGATTCTAGCATATAATTTGCAGAAATAAATTGTATGTGAATAGTTTTAATTTTAGACTATTAAACTCTAAAAGTACTTTTTCTTGATTTTTAAAACAACAAAAATATAACTGAAATATTAAATTAAATTATGTCACTGTGGCTTATAAAATATCCAAAAAAAAAAACATTTACTTTCTACAACTAATTTATGGTTAAAAGTGTTTTTGTTATTTCTGTTATTATCATAACTCAGTACTTTACTGACCAGGTCATATCTTAAAATACTTGTAAACTTTACACAACACCATAATAATATTCATTTTAAAAGTTAAATTTTATTTTTTGTTTTATTTTTATTCATTTAGTCTTTATTCTGACCAATTTAAACGTTATATGTATAGCGTTTAAATTCGAAGAACCTCCAAATTATATGCATTTTGGTGATTTGTGACACCATTCTATTATGGTTTGTAAAATAAACAAAGTATAAAAAAATGGAAACACATCTTAAACTTTTTACAATGGACTGACCTTTACAAAATAAGTTTTTGCTTCTAACTGAAAATTCTCACCAGAATGCAACGTTTTGTTGATTTTTCAGTCCTCGCTATCTCGTTTGATTTTATTTGCGACTAACACAATAAAATTATTTTTTTTCCACCCATTCATTAAAGCGCAACTAACGCCTGAATCTTTAGGTTTATTCTAGATCTCTGCAAAAAAAAAGTAATACAGTAACTGAAAAAAAAAACTTTACATACATTACATGCATTAATTTTAAACATTCAAAATTAAATAAAAAGTTTTTCCTAAATTCTCCCAGCTGTTAAGAAATTAAATAACATCCAGTCTATACTCCTGCAAAATTTAACTCATAACTACATATTCGAATAAAAATAAATAAAAATAAAACATTTTGGTTTAACTGCTTAAAAATTTGAAATTTTGACAAAAATTTTTAAGAATTAACCTGACTGATTAGAATAATTCGATAGTTCACGATATATAGTACTATAGCATTCCACATCAAAAACCATGAGCACTAAAGTATTCCACATCATGAAAGATAAGAACGGTCAAAAAAAATGAGTACTATGGTATTCAACACCATAAAACATTTAAAAACGGATATAACTCTTTTTTTTTCTTTTTTTTTTAAATGTAGCATGTGTATTTGCCCTGTTGTTAGAAAATATTGTAGTACATTTATATATTAGCATATATAATACTTATGGTATGTTTATATATTAGTATATAAAATATTCAAAGTATATTTACATATTATTATATAGAATATTTATAGCATATTTATATGTTAGTATATAGAATACTTACAGTAATCAAACAAAATCCGGAAAAAAACTTCATGATTTTTTTATTAGAACTTTAGTTGAAATGTGAGAACTGTTGAAATGTGAGGAATTCTAATGACTGTGGAGAGTTCTTTGGGTAGTAAGTAATTCCGGATAATAAAAAAGGCTAATAAAACAGAAAAATAATCATTTCGATTCCCTTTAAAATTATATAATAGAACTTTTATCAATTCTTTTTTTCTTTCTTCAATATTTAATATTTTATCTAAGTAAAATTAATATCCACACTTCTGTAAATTCAATTAAAGCAAGGAATGCTGAGCTAACTACTGTTATAAAAAAGATATACTTTGAAGGGAACTTCAAAAAAGTGGTATCAAAATTATAAATTCGCGTATATTTTACATATATAGAACTATGGATTTGTCTGATTTGTTGAAATGGTTCTTATATTATAATAATAAACTTTAATTAATTATTTATATCTATTTTTCGTCTTTATTAATGTTTAAGCACAGCTGGAGGATTAAAATAAAATCTCTCAAGAAAATTTAGGGAAAGAGAGCATCATAGCATGAAAAATATTACATAAAGTCTTTGGACAATTGAAAGATTTAAACAATTTTTTTAAAAAAAAATTAATATGTTTTTAAGAATAATACAAAATTGAAGTCAGATTTTTATGGAAAATAGAATATCAAGCAAAAGATTAAAATTAAGTTTTCTAATAAATTTTAAAAATTTTAATCATTATGATTTCAAAAGAGATCCCCCAGTTTGCAAACATAAAAATTTTCTTTCACAAGATCTCGAGCTTTGTAAAGTCTTAAAAGTGTTAAATCCTCTTAAAATTAAGGTTTTGAAAGTGTAGATAAAAATCTTAAGAACTTTATCATAAGCGAGTAAGTAAGTAAGCAAGTAAGTTAGCAAGCAACCAAGCGAGCGAGCATGCAAGCAAGCAAGCAACTAAGCAAATGAGCGAGAGAACAAGCAAGCAAGCAATTAAGTATATAAGTAATAAACAAACCTATTTTCTTGCATAGAGTCATCAATCATAGCACGTATAAATTCAGCTTGAAATTCTGTAACTGTATGAGGGGGTGATATATCTTCACCAATATCACTGCCTGAAATTTTTTGGCCAACTGCCTAGTAAAAGATAATTTCATTTTCTGAATTCTATTTATTCATTGTTTAAGGAATTATATCCCAATGTAACAATTTCTTAGAACATCATTATAGCATAAATACGCGTGTGTGAATGTCTTAAAAGTGAATATTAACACTTGTTAAAAGTCATTGTTTAAAAAATGAGTTTTTGAAAACCCTGACTCATTGAGCTTTAAGTCACTTACAAGTGAGGAATATGGTAAAAAATAAGCACATAAGACTTGGACTCAAAACAAATTGGATTTAAATCAGAAAAAAGTGAGAAAACTAATTTACCTGAGGTAAAGAAGGTTGCATACCAACTGCAATTTGATTAGTATTTATATTCCTATCAAATGTTGGAGATGTTCTGTCAGGTAAATCATGAAAACTTTGTGTAGAATTATTCGAACGGTCACTGATATATTCACGCTTGCCTCGCCTACCTGATATTGGTAGATTATCAAGACTAAATGAGTCAATGGAACTAGTTTCAGATTCATCAGACTGTTTACTATGTTTATCTTTCTTTTTAAATGGTGATTTAAATCCAAGCATGTGTTTTTTGCCACCATCCACAGAATCATTGTCTTTATCTTTGTACTTTTTGTGGACATCTTCACTACTTCTCGCTAACATAGTTGAAAACTTTGACAAACTGGATTTGCTGCGTGAATAACCAGGACGCAGATTCTAATATATAGAATAAAAATTAAACATATTTTGGATCAAATTTTCCTAACATAAATCACGCTTGTTCATTTAATCCAAAACATACGAAACTTGGTATCTTTGGACTCTTAGTTACATGATAAATTAAGTCACATAGTTAAACAATGATGGTGTCATCATGAAAATGTTGACTTTTTCACCAATTTTATTTTTGTCTTTTTTGTTTTAAGAACTGTTTCACAACATTTTATTCATTAGGATTTAAGAAAATTTCAAAAAAATTGTTTCAGAACATACTATTATTTCATGATAACTTTTGATCATGTAACAATCACTAAAAAAAGCAAAATAATTTAGAACGCTGCCAATGTAAAGTTTATTTTACAAAAGTGTATAAGATATCCTCTATTGAAAATCCAAAACCTCTATTGAAATCCACAACCTCTAAAAAAATTTGCGTAAATCTTCCTCTAATAATGGGCTCTGAATGCTTTTTTCGGTGCATCTTTCTTCTTCATGTCATTAACACCCTCTATTTGACAAAATTCCATATAAAAAATTGGAAATAAAAACAATGCATTGTCATCCTATTTGAAACTAAATTAAATATAAGAATGCAGTATCGTTCTAAACTTTAAATTATTTGCTGTAGTATTTCGGTATATTAAAAAAATTTTTTAAATTTCAAAAATGCATTTATCATTATACCAGGTGTAAAATGAAATAAATAAAATTGGAGTCCATGTGTTGGTTGATATATAAATTGCCATCATTGCAATTTAGTAGTTTGAATGTGTTGAAATAATAATACGCTTCTGTTTTGTACAGGTTTGGAACGGCTGTGAATTGATTAAAATTGATATTGCAAAAAATTATTTTGTTTTAAAACTTAGTATGATAGCAGTCCTTCAATTCAATTCAATAAATTTATTTAACGTTGGATAAGAGTTATAGTTAACTACTACAATTATAAAAAATTTTTTTTTTTTAATACTAATATAATCCAACAAAAGAAACATTACAAACAACATTATTACCAACTATTTTTTCCTTTCCATCCTTCAATTTGATGTTTAAATATTTGCAAAGAGAGAGAAGTTTTAATAAAATTTGGGAGTGTGTTCCAAATAAGACTACCTTTAAATTGGAATTAATTTGTTCCAAGTTTTATAAAAAGAGTGGGAGTAAGATTTAATACAAAGGTTAAATACTAAGATTACATGGTACATATTTCATAGAAAAAATATCTTGAACTAGTTTCAGACTCATACGATCAAGAGTAAAGCTATTGCAGATTGTTCTTAGTGCCCTCTTATGAGCTTTGTCTTTTAAATGCCTTTCATTTTTGAAACAGAACATCCATATCAGAGGACAATAACAAAATTATCTTAGAACTTGGGCAAAAACTAGCAACCTTGATTGAGATATCAATAAAAAGTTTTTGATTAAAAGCATGAAAAACATTAAATGTGATTTCTTTGAAACATAAAAGCAGAAAATACAAAGCTTAAAGACCATTTTTATATTCCTGATATTTCTGAAATTTTAAGGTTATCTTTTTTATTCATTAAATTACGGAAGAATTTTGTGCGTTTTGGTATTTTTTTGGACTGTAATTCTAATAAGTGTTAAAGTTATATCCAAAAACATATCAGAAATACTTCAAAACTTTTACTTTTACAAAACATTTACTTTTGCGATTTTGAAAAAAATTTTAAATGCTTTTAAAAAAACCTGGATTTTTCTTTAAAAAAAAAGAAAGTGTAATTAGATTAAAAAAAAAAATTTAAAAAAAAATATATATATATATATATATATATATATATATAGATATCCATTTAAAAATATAAATTTCATAAAATGCAAAATTTGAAAAAAGAAACTATTAAAGCGATTCACAATCTTATTATCTCAATCACATTTTGCTTAGTTGCATAAGTCACTGGATACTGAGAAGTGTTTGGTCTTATTCAGACAAACACTTTAACGAAAAAAAAAAACAACAATAGCTTACCTTAATGGCGCTAATTTTTGCGGAGTTTATTTTCGCAAGTTCCAAAGAAAATGCATTTTTGGGTTTTTAATTTCGCAAATTGACAAGTTTTCGAAGAATTTCGCAGGTTTTTATTATAGTGAAGTTTTTGAAAAAAAAAACTTTTTAATAGCAATAGAAAAGTGTAACCAAGCCAACTACTTCTACTGACAATATTTTTTTGTCTTGCTTTAATCACCTACAAAATCATTAAGGTAGTTTTAAGCCACATTATTTTTGAAGTTATAATTGATTTTCAAATACTTTAAATTATACAAAATTAATCTGAAATTGGGTTTGAACGCAAAATATGGTTTTAAGGAAAATATTTTCAGATGAGGTTTTGAGGAAAAGATTTGGAAGTAAGGATTTGAGGTAAGTAGCGTTTTGAGGAAATTATTTTTAAAGAAATTTAAATCGCACTTGAGATGTCACCTTCATTATATTTAAAGAAACTCTTTGGAAATAACTTTTTTAGGAAAATTAATATTTTTTCAATCGTGACAGATGGACATTTCTTAAGCTTTTTGCTTCACTCGAAAGGACATACATTGTATAGAAAGCGTCTTTTACTTGATAACAGATGATTTAAATTAATCAAAAATTTGTTTCCTTTTCTTAAACTTTTAAGATCAAGTTTTTGAGGAAAGGGTTGTGTTTTCATGATATCATTAATAACATTGAATTTTTATACATGTTTATACTGTTATTTTATAGCTATAAAAATAAACGCATAATACGGAGGGGCCATGAAGCCTGGTGAGTTGGAAATCAAAAATTTTTTTTTCTGAACATCACAAAGATTAATAATTTTTCGCTATATAAATATATAAAAAATATGAAAGAAATGTCACGTCATGACAAAACATTGGGTTAACTAAGACAACCAATATTTTGTTAACATGAACGCAAAACTGCCTGTGGCAGCAAGACTAGCAACTCCACAAACACTTTCATTAATAAGGGAGATGCAGCAACAGTAAGCAAAAACACGTCAGGTAGAGCCAATCTTACAATCTCGTCTGTATTTTAGTAAGCTTTTAGAGTGTCATTGCCATAATTAGACTATATGGCAGGCCAATAAGTATTCAGGAAAATACGGAGAGTACTTAGATATATA
>JAUZNK010063125.1:0-14715 GCA_035046665.1 Euphysa ruthae
TTTTGGTCGGTGTGATGTTGTAATAAGTGCGAGCGATTTGTGAGATTGCATATAAATTTCGGCTACGACGGAAGATGCTGGACCACCCATTGCAACGCCATCAGTCTGAGAAAGAAATTTGTTGTCGAATTTAAACCATGTTTTTGTTAGAAGGAATTTGATGATGTCAAATAAATCGGCAGGCGGAATAGGAGTTTTTTCTTTAAGAGAATTGTCGTTTTCGAGAAGATCTTGAATAATGATAAGTGTATCGTTTAAGAATTGGTCCTGATTTTATACTTTGGAAGTTTTCTTAAAAAATTATTCCACAACTTTTTTTGAATATTTTAATGATCTTCATCGATGAAGTTATTTCTTGTAATTTTAGCACATTGACCATCTTTCAAATCAAGTTGGGTACAGGACCGCAAAATATATTAAATTTATTTTAACTACTGTTTGATGTTTTTTCAATTAATTATGTTACATATTCTGTAAAGTTAAAAAAATTTTTTTCCTTATCATGTTTCTGTCTTTACTACTTTGAAAAAATTTCATTTTTTAAGTCTGTATTTCAATTTACGTTTTTTTGATATTATTTTTTCTTCTAATTTTTCCAAAATATTTTATATCGTTTTAAAATTATAACTTTTAATAATATTGCTATAGATAATACTTTTACAAGAATTACTACGTATCTATTGTAAAAACATTTTCAAGACCAAAATTTTATTTGATTTGTGAAAGTTAATGACTTTCCGCTGGCATGCTAGTGGTTTTTAGATTTTGTGAGACTTTATTCTGTTTTAAACCAATAATTAAAATTGAGTTTTCTGGTAGCCCGTCATTTATCAAAATGCTTCTTATTTATATATTTCAGTGTATAAAGGGAGGCACGTATTGATTGACAGTGAAATGGAGATTTTTAAAGACAACCTTATTGCTACTATACCCCAATTAGAAACTCAATTCATGATTTCATTTGAAGTTAAGCTAAATTCATTTATGAGTGGCTGGCACAGTGTTCTTCATTTTACTGCTGGAGGCCTCGATATGGCATATAATGATAGAATACCTGCAATCTACTTTCATGAAACCTTAATGGGGAAACTTGTTATAAAATTTCCATTGAATGAAGTACCAAATACTGCTTTCATAACCGAGGATCAGCTGCAACTTAATGTTTGGACATCTGTTAGTATAAGTCAACAATTAAATGGTAGTACATATTTTTATAATATAAAGATAGATGGAAATAATGTCTTTGTTAAATCAAATTCTCTAGCCAAGACCTTTAACAATGTTAGAGTCTATGCAAGTAATTATCGTAGCAAACCACAAAATGGAAGCATTAGAAATCTCATTCTTTAC
Source organism: Euphysa ruthae (assembly GCA_035046665.1). Lineage (NCBI taxonomy): Eukaryota > Metazoa > Cnidaria > Hydrozoa > Anthoathecata > Corymorphidae > Euphysa > Euphysa ruthae. Next base: position 1,351 of record JAUZNK010063125.1, read on the forward strand.
AATGGAATTTCAGGTAAATTATCAAGGTGTTTTTAAATTTATCCTGAATTAAAAATGGTTTTAAAATTTAATATAAAATAAAGCCACATGTGTAATCATATATGAAAATTTTTGTTATGCTAGCTGTTATGTTTTATTTGTATTATTTTGTAATAGATTTTGTTTCTTAGTTCATGCATATTGCACCAAGTATACTACTAAGCCAAAAATTTTATTGATGTAATTTTATTACTTTTAAAACCCAGAAAATTTGATATTTAATATTTAATATTAATGATTATGTGAAAGCTTCTTGATTTTGAAAAAAATCACTCAAGATCTTTATACAATAACATATCTTAATTTTCTGCTTTTATAATTTTTATCGCTCACAAATATATAGTTTTTTAGGTTTTAATATATCATTGTATAAAGCTTTTTTTTTTTTTTTTTTTTTTTGACTTTTTCTGTTCTTAATATAGACTATAATAAATCAGTTTCAAAGTCCTAGAAGTAGGTGTTAGCTGAAGTTAATGTTATAACTTAAATTGTCGTAGTTGGATTTTGTAAGATAATTTGACTACATAAATTTTTGAAAATTATTTTAAATATCTTTAAAATCACTTCTGCCTTTATGTGTGTTACTTGTAAATTTGGTTATGATTCAGGGGCCAGAGAGGTACATATCCATTTTTTATTTACCCTTAAGAATTTGTGTACCAGTTTTGCTGAAATTTCTCGTTTTTAGAAATCTTTTTTTGATAAATGGACATTATAAAACTTTATTTATTTATTTATTTATTTGTTTGTTTATTTATTTATTCATATTTAAATTGTGATTTATGCTGAACAAATTTTTAATTCAAATTTTGTGAAAGCTATTTGTCAATTTTTCATGATTTAGTATTTTTTTTTTTAATTTGTGTGAATTGCTAGTAATGGGACAAATTGCTCATTTGCTCACTGATTAAAAATTATTTTTCTTTGTTAATAACATTCCAGCAACTTGCTTGTTAAAATATAAACTAGTGATACATGTGTTCACTCTTTTTTATTCTCAGGTTAAATTTTGGAGTATTTTATTAGTTGTTGTGCTAACTCGGTGTGAAGTATTTTATCATTACAATTTAGAGGGAAATTTTAGTTTTTGGCTTCTGAGCTAATGGTTCCCTGTTGATAGTACAAGAGTTGATTGTTAGATAAGGTTTATGTCTTATTGAAACACCTAATCTATGATTAGATACGTTTAATTTGATTATTGCTATTTTATAGATGAATGGAATAGTTATGATGTCAACCTTAATGGTATGACTCAGCACAGTGATCCAAACAAAATATTTGTTTTGAAAGACTATAATCTTCATTTGTTTTCAAAAGAAGATTCATCTTTATTGAAATTGTCAAATGAAACTTGTGAAACTATTAGATCAAGTGTATCTGATGCTTTGTTCTGTTTATCTGGAGATTCATTCTATCAGTGGAATTATTTTACATCAACTTGGAATTTTTTTTATGATGGCAATGGTATAAAAGATTTTGATGTTTCAGTTTCACATCTTTATTTTGCTGATGAAGATTGCCAAAATTTAAAAAGAATTTCATTGCAGAGAAGTAAGTTAGACGATGAGGTTATTTTTTATAAAAATAATATATATTAATATAAATGTTAATATAAACTTTATAGAAATAAATATAAATAAATAAACTTTAACATCTAAATTATTTTATTCAAGTTCAGTTAAATTAGTTTTGTTAAAAGGTATAAGTTTGTCCTGGGGATACGACTTTATTTTTTTTTTTAATGTTGAGCAATAAAAATTTTCAGTTCATATCAAAGAAAATTTTAGTTTATTTTTTTTCGACTTCAGTTTTCCTAAAATGTCTAGAAATAGTTTTTATCTTGAATTTAGAAGTAAAAATGAAGAATTGGAGGAAGATATCTGCTTTTTCTAATGCTGCTTTGTAGTATCGATTTTTTCTTTAAATCAATTAAAAAAATGAAAAATAATGCTGAAGATTTTGTAAATTTTTTTTGACTTATTGATGTGCTTCAGTTCACTCGTAAATGTAAAATTTTGGACCTTCTTTGCCGCGTAGGTTCTTTTAACTTTCGCTTTCACTTTCACTTAAAGTTAAATTAAACCCTTAAAAACTGCCAAGGATTTAGTTTAAAATGTAGTATAGGATTTTCAAATATGCTCATCAAACCATTATTTCAATAGCCTTATACTTTTCAGGGTATACTTTTAATGTTTTAAAATAAGGTGGATTTGCATAAAAACTTTCAAAAAAAAAATTGAGGCTTCTTAGAAGAAGAATAATGGCTTGGGTCATTACTGCTGAGTACCAAATAAACAGGTTGTAGGTTAGAATGGGTATTAGGAGAGTGGTAGTAGTGGATTTTAGCTGTTTTTAGCGAGTATCGATAATGCACTTAGTAAAAATGCAGTGTTCGCTTGTTATTGACTATTTCATTAAGGGGTAAACAGTACCAAGGACACAAAAATTTAAAATAAAATTTGTAAATAAATCTGTTTTTACTCAAGTTTTACATTTTGAGATGAATATTATAAGTAAACTACCTAAACGGATTATTATTATTATTACTGAATGTTAGATTTTTCGTGAGTTATAAACAAAAATATACACTGCTATCTTTACTGCTTATAAGTTAAAAAATTAATAAATAAATTAGTCAAAATATTAAATATACTGATTTGGAACTTCCAACATCGAATGGCATTTCATTAAAACATCAGAAAAGTAAAATCCATGTAAAATGAAAATAATTTTGGAATGTTTTGCATACATCATTATGAATAAAAATGTACATGCACGATCATGCTTTGATTTAATAATACTGGGAAGTACTTTTTGTCTTCTAACAATTCTGTTAGCTCTGTTTTCGAGAGACCCTATAGTTACGTTGGTTGATCGGTTTACATTGAGTGAGACAAGTGGACAAAATGCTGGGATTGGTAGAATCGTTCAACAGTAAATAGTTAGAACAGTATAAGAGTTTTTAAAAAATTGAATTCTTCGTTAAAGTTTTAATCTCCAAGATGCTTTTTGGTATTTCATTATAAGGTTATTTTCAATATGTATTCCTAGGTATTTGTAGGGTGTGGTATAATTTATTGATGATGATTGATGTTTTATATTGGTAGATCTTAGTAGATTTTTTATCTATTTTTAACTAAATATCATGAGTTTAGTTTTTCTTTTTTGAGTGTTTATGAGTAGTTGATTTTCTATTAACCATTGGCAGAAGGCGCAAATGTTTTTGTTTAAAAAAGTTTTAATGACACCTATATCATCTGTATATTTAAAGATGATGTTGTTTTTTTAAGATGGTAAGTAATTAAGCGTTAGCAGAAACAGCAGAGGTCTGAGAATCAATCCTTGTGGAACACCACAAGGTATTGGTTCTTGTTTGGATGTTACATCACCAATCAAAACAGTTTGTGATCAATCGAACAAGTAATCAGTAAAACATTCTAAGGCTACACATGTTATGCCAAAAATAAGTAGTTTGTTGGGTAAATATCACACTGGTGTACTGACAGTTATCAACTCTTTTTTGCATTGTGTTTACAAGTGAAGTTGCAGTGAGCTCTTCTTTTTGAAACAAATTGATATTTTGACAACAAATTTTTTTTCAAGATGTTGTTTTTATTATTATTATAAACGAATATTTTCACGTGTCACATGTTACGTGTTACATGTCACTTCAGTTACGTGTCACATGTTACGTGTTACATGTTATGTGTCACATGTTACGTGTCACATGTTACGTGCCACATGTTACGTGTCACATGTTACGTGTCACATGTTACGTGTCACATGTCACTTCAGTTAAAATGTAACTATAAGTTATAAATGTGATTCCTGCTCGATAAAAGTTAAAAAAAAATAAATTGAAAAATTAAGTTGGTAAGTAAAATAAGTAAATGGTATTATATATATTTATTTTTAAAAAAGCATAGTTGTTCAAGAGTATTCAAAATTTGCTAAAATTTTCAGTTTTTGTAATAGCTAAAGTGGCTAATCGTTATAAATTTTTGCACCAATATAATAATAGCCTTTAAGTGCAACTTCAGGTTTTACTTTTTTTAACTTTATCAGTTTTGATTGCATGTAGACTTCGAATGTGTGTTAATGGTAAAATATTAATGGAAGTTATTACATGTCATGTTCATTGTGCACGTCTTGACACTAATGCGAGCTTCTCGTTAAATTATGGTTTCGATTGGTTGAACTTCTTGTGGTGTACCAACTATTGAATTTACTTAGTTTTTAAGTGATATGAATTTTTCTTTTTGCATTTTGGTGAGTTGTATGTTGATTTTCGAAATGTATGTTATCAAAGAGAGCACCATTGCATTATAAACTTTTACTTCCACTTCATTATTAAAATATTGTTTAATTTTGTCCAGCAATTAAAGACGAGTTGAAAATTCTTGTATTTTTTGTCGAAATCTTTCGACGTAGTTAGCATTTCTTCTAGATAGTGAATATTGTCAAAAACAGATCTTGTTGGTACTGAACTTTGAGTTTTTTTCAGGGAGAGCTACTCGATTTGTGGGATATTTATACTTTTATTGTTTAATTATTCTGTTTGTGGTGGCCATGACATAGTTGATTTGATTCCCTTTACATCCGTGCGCATTGCAATATCGCCTCTTTAACTATAATACTGAGATCTTGAGATATGTTCTGATGGACTTTTAGCTCTTTTTTAGATTGAAGTTTTCCACATCAAAAATCAACCCATTTTGAGAGTGAAAAGAGTTTTCCATTTTTGTTTGAAAAAAAATGTATGGAATCTTTAAATTATTCTCTATTACATTTCGCAATTGCTTTTTTGCAGAGTCAGGTGCTTGCTGATATCTTCTTTCACCAAGTAATCCAGTATAATATGATGTAATATCAATCATGGGCAAGGTCAAATTCGACTCAAGAACCATATTCCTGATATATGCTAAAAACTTTTTATACAAATACTCACCGTGGGAATTCTTGACTATAACTTTGGATGAAGCTATAGTTTTGTTTAAATTATGATTGTTTAAAATATGCTGAACATGTGGAAGTTGATTTATTTCTGGAACGTTTTTAATCATTTGTTCTGCTGTTTCAATAGGACATTTCTTTGTGTTATAATAATTTTTTATTACAAAACTAGCAGCATTTCAGGAGAAGAATAGAGCACCACTTTGTCAACTTGATGAACGACAAGACTCCTAATTATAAAAAGAGAGTATGCATAATAACTGAATATTGTCAATAGACATGAAATTTAAAGTATTAGTGACATGCTTTTTCATTTATCAAAACTAACTCAAAATATCAAAATATATTACCATAAATTCAATACATAAGGTTGGTACCTTACTTAGGTGAGTACCTTTTTATCGGAAGAATATCAAAACATCGCTAAAAAACTTTTAGCATAAATAAATGCATGAAAGACGTTAAAGCACCTAAAAATCAATTACTTAATTGCTTATTTTTTTACAACAATCAATTTTATAACAATGATTTTAAGAAACAAAAATAATAGAGCTTAGGAGAAAATGTCAGGTCTAAAAATTCAAGGGTCTGGGTTAATTCTCACTCTGCAAATTTATTTAGAGAGGTTAAATTTGTACTTAAGAGTATTTGTAGTAATCTTACATTTTTAGAATCAACACTTTCTGTGATTGAAATGAGATTCTTCTTCAGCGTAAACAAACTATGAGATTTACAATGGTATTGTGTGTTTGGAAAATCGTTTTCTTTTAATGATTTTACTATGCTAAGTAATGGTTAATGTTTTTTTTATCTGTGCTGCTTTGAATAAATTTTCCCAAGAATTACAACATAAGAAAAGTTAGCAAACAAAGCAACTTAAAAGGATTTTATTTTAACCTTCTGTGTTAAATGGAACGCAGCCGTGCCACCTTATGCAACAATATCTGTACAAAAGAAATTAAAACTTTGAACATCCATATAACATTAACCCTGCATTTGTAAGATTTCTATCAAGCCAAAACAAGTTTCTTACATGTATCACTCCTTACATATGTCTAGAAAATGTAATAAATTTTAGTTCTTTTTGTTATATTTTTCAACAATCTTTTTTTAGATTTTGAAATTGATAGTCATAGTTTTTATATTTAATTGCCGAGACAATATTTCCTTAGATGGGTCCATGTGGTGGGTCTTGGAGTACTTAGAACACCCATTTGCACCTATGAAATTCGCTCAACCAAAAAACCCAACCAATTTGAGCTTGTGTTGCATTACGCAATGAGTTTTGCTCAGAAACTCAGAAATAACATGGAAATAAATTTCCGCCAGAGATGGGAGTCGAACTCGTAACCTTTCGCTCAGTACCAAACGTCCTATCACTGTGCCAACTCCAAAATTTTCTTTTCTTTTCTTCTTACTAAAGCATCAAACATAAGCAAAATTAGCAAACAAAGCAACTTATAAGGACTTTGTTTTTAACTTTCTGTGTTAAATGAAAAACAGCCATGCCAAATTATACAACAATATCTGTACAAAGAAATTAAAGGGTGACTACTTTAAATGTTCATATAACAATAACGCTGCATTTTTAAGAAGCCTATCAAGCCAAAATAAGTTTCTAACATGTGTTATGACAAGTACAGTATTATGTTGAATTTTTATTCCAAATGACCCTAAAAATTAAAATTAGGCTTTTTGGCCCATGGGCTATTGTTATAAACGTATAAGACAAATTCATTTTTATGGTAACCGACAAAAAAATTAGACTGAATATAAAGTCTACTGGAGTTACAATCGTAGACACCTTACAAAAATAGTAATGAATTATTGTGATTTCGCAGTGAAGTTGCTGAAACATATTGGAAACTATTAGAGCAAAGCAAGCAAAATATGTAAAAGTTGGATAAAAATTTATAAATATTCCTTTCTTTAAATCTAAAAAAAGTCTTTCAGAAATAATAGAATAAATAATGAATGCTACAGAAAGATGTTCCTACACATTTAGGTGCAATGCTTAGAGTTCACAGCTGCTGTTAAGCTAGATAGTTTATTTTTAATTTTTTGAGTTTTTATCCATGACAATTGTGACAAATATACTGCACCACATATTTTTATTCACTAAAATGAACTGGTAATGAACGTTTATATTTTTCTAATTTTAATGAAAAAAATAAGGCATCAGTTTAACAAAATTAATATGTTTTATAACATATTTGTTTCTGCAAGAATCTGGCACAAAATCTAGAAGAAAGCATATTTCACTGCATCTTACTATCTTGGCTTAAAATCATCCATTTTTTATAATTTTTTTCTGTGGTATTTATAGTTTTGTATTGCTTTGACTTTTATTTTATCTTTTAATATGAATGGTTAATGCAGCAACTTTTTTTCAATTTTAATGATGTTTATTTTATACTCAAATAACACATTTTTTATCGATTAACACTTTTCAAACTCCGTTTTGCTGTTATTACACATTCGCACAAAGCACTTCAGAAGTACCAGTATTTTTCCTTAGTACAAATAATTTTTAAAATTTAATAGTGGACACTTGGAAACCACAACCTGACTAATGTATAATCGAATCTACCACGTTAATATCTTAACTTTTCAGGCAATCCAGTTTCGTTATTATAATTTTGAAGCTTAGCTTCTCCAGATGAGTTAATAGTAATAATAATAATAATAATATATATGTTTCTGGTCCACCAGTCGGCTGAAAATTTTTTTTTCTTCAAGTAGCGTTCTTAATCTGCAAATTTTTTATATTTGTGGGTTAACTTTTTGTCGTAATCTTGGATACGCATTAAATTTGCATAATTTAATGGTTATGTGAGGTGATCTTTTGCTTCAAGTTATGTTGTTGCGACATAAATATAAATAGAGAGGTATAAATAAGGATATAATTACTTTTATTTTTTATTAAAGAAAAACTGCTTTGATTTATAATTCTGCTTATAACTCTTTCTTCCCATCGCTTTATTTTAGTTTATAAATAATTACTATTTGGAATCGAAACAAAATATGTTAGAGAATAATTAACAATTTAAAAAACTAGAAATTCAAAAATATTTTTTATACTTAATAGTTAATTCAGTTGCATGTTTTACAAAAAAAAATTTTGGTTGTGAATAAACAAACGTTTAAAACTTCTGAATGATCAGTGGTTGAAAACAATAACAACCATACAGATTTGCAATCAAGTCATATTTTACACCTTCTCCTCCAAACGTCACCAAAAGCGTATTGCAGATTTTAGTGAAATATAACCAAACAAAGAGAACATGTTTTTATTAAACAAGGCAATGTAGTCTTTTTAAGAAAAGAAAAATGTTTTAAACAAAGTAAAGGAAGATATGACAACTTTATAATTAATCCGTTTATTCACATTATATTTTTAAAAGATAAGGTATAAAAAAATAAATAAAAGGAAAACGTAAAAAAGGTGAACATAATGACACAGTATCCACAGAATGTGAGCAAATATATCATTTTTGGGTGCCCAAATCTCTGGCGCCCAAAAGCGTCCATCACTGTCAAATTGGACTTAGATTAGCCCCTATTATAATCTGTAAATATCATTAAAAGTTAGTAGAATTAAACTTGCCACTGTATTTTAAAAAAGTAGATAATTTTGTAATTGAGATTTTTTTTTATGTTTTCTCTTGATTTAAGAAGGATTTCACAATTATATGACAATAAGAGACCATATTACAGAGAAAACAATCTTAATTCTCAAAATTAATTCAATTTGGTTGAATAGAAAAAAAAAAGAAAAATTTATAGAATCAAAACATTCAGTTTGGTTTTTCTTATTTATAATTTTCACACTTAGTTAAGTAAAAGTTCTCCTAATCAATAAACAAAAAATTTCCATTTTCTTTTAAAAACCTTTGCAAAGTTTGATTTTGGGATTGTAAAAACCTCTTTGCGAAAGTCAGAAAGAAATTCATTATTTCTGAAAATTATTTTAGCTTCGGGACGAGTACATTCACTGTGTTACATTTTTTAGAAATTGTTATAATATATCGATATATGATAAAGAATTTTTCTGAATGCGTTTCAGATGTTAATTTTGGAAAAATTGCTTTTAAACATTAAGTTCAAGGATAAAAAACAAATAAACCATGGAAAATTTTCTCGGAAATCCCCATTCCTATCGAATCCCTCCTTATATAATATGGGTATATGAGCAAAAATGATCATCTTAATTTTTTCATGAGATATGCTCCTTAGTTTTTTCTAAAATTTTGAATGCACTTAATGATTTATAAGGTCATGACAAGGCTAGATTTTTGAAAACAAAAATGTTTTTGGCCTGATTTTGAGATAAAAAAAGCAAAAGCTTTCAAAAAAAATTCAAATTTTTCTCTAAATCTACCAGTTTGACGTTTTTTTTATTTTTAATATTAAATTAGATGTAGTTAGATAAATAGCCTGTTTCAGATTTTTGTGATCATTTTTAAAGATCTTGAGTTCAAACTCACACTGCTTGTTAGTTCTGGACAGGTTGTTTTGGAATTTTAATACTTTTGATAATTTCTGTTGTCAGTTTAGTCAGTATTATTTTTCTACTTTAAAGGTATGGTGAATTTGAAGGAGGGCTAGACCCCTCTGTATATCATGTTCCTCCTTAAGAATCTAACCTCACATACTTGATATTTTTTAAATTTCCCACTTTTGATTTTCTTCCAAAAAATATTGTTAAATGGCTCATTTGATAAAAAATGTGCATATAAGGCAAGACCAATTTAATTTCTCGTTCTGCGCGCGTACTGGTGATAGATATTGGTTTGGGAGGTCAGTATATTTAAAATAATAATATCATTAAAAAATATCGGTTGATATTAATAATAACTGAAAACACATTTTTATGCATCACTTTGTCTTTCAGAAGCTCCATGGTAAAGTATTATGTAACAAAAACAATAAAATATACATGTATAAAATGCTATATATAGTCAACAAAAGAAAATCTAAATATTTTACTAAACTTGATTTGATTTTTTTAAACAAAGAAAAAAGATTTTTTTTATATCTGGCAATGAATATTATTGTTTTTCTTGATTTCTAAAATATGCAGTCAGTAGCGTCCGCAGAACAAGAAATTAAACTGGTCTTGTTTAAAATAACATTTTGATACTGTAAAATTTTGTATCGAAGATAAGATTAAAAAATTATTGGTACCAATAAGAAAATAAGTAAATTAAAAAAATACAGTCTTAGTTTTGCTGAGGTTGAATTGGAATATTATTTTGAAATACTTGTGTTTTGAAAATTTAAATTTTGCATTAGAATTTCTTTTAAAAACTCATGTTGCCATGTGATTTGTAAGATTTGATAATAATGAATTGAAAAAATATGCATAATTTTTTATTTATTTTAGCATATTCAGATGATGTTCTTTTTCCAGTATTATCCAGTGGTGGGTACTATCACATAGTTGACAATAGTATTGGTACTGGGTTTCAAGTGGCTTTCACACAAAAACCTTCAATTTCCATTGCTGCACAATCAAACAATAAATTTGTAGAGATTTCAGATATTCCAGTTTCTTTGTCAGTTTGGAATAATTATTTATTCACTTGGACTCATTATGGAATTAATGTATATAAAGATGGTGTTTGGCTTAAGTTCCAAGCTTCAATTTCTAAACCAATGAAAATTAGTAATTTTGAAAAAACTATTCTCATTGGACAATATATTGATCACACTTATGAATATATAACGGCATTACAACTACGTGATTTAAAAATATGGAAAGAGCGCTTAGAAAATGATGAAATTAGAGAAATACTTGATAGACCAGGTTAGTCAAACTAAGTTAACTATTGAGATAATCCAGGTTCATCATATAGATAACCTAGGCTATGATATTGCTATAGATGGATTTCTATAACCCATAGCATCAGAGGTTCTTATGTCTGATTGTAGTTCAGTGATAAAGCAATGGTTTTTAAATGAAAATTCAGGGTTCAATACCCCTAATAAAACAGTTGAATTGATTTGCATTTATTTGATGGTTATTTGCGAGAATTAAGATTATACATGAAATATAAGTTAATAATCTGATGAAATTTTGGATTATTTTAGAATTTCGGGGGAAAGGTCTTTACAAATTTGTATTTTTTTTGTAGATTAATACTCTCAAAAACTGTTAAACTGATTTTTTTGAAGTTTTTTGTAATTTTTTCAGTCATTGAAATAATAAAAAAATTTTTTCTTGAATTTTAAAATAATTTCATTTTCTAGCAACAGGCTCTTAATAGTGTTCTGTTAACCTTAGGGTTTCTGGTATATTCATTATTTATTCCATCATTAATCATAGGATTTAAAAAGTTGTTTTAGCTTGGGGTTTCTGAGTTTTCTGGGACAATCCCTCTTTGCAGCAAGTATTTCTCTATAAAATTATTTTTTGGTTAATTTTTGGTTAAATACCATCCAGGTGGTCAATTATTGCCCCAAAGATTTCTTCAGAACATCTAAATAAAAATTTTCTTTGGCACTTTACCTAAATTTGAAAAATTTGTCAATTTCAAAAAATGAATTAAATGATAAGTGAAAGTATTATTCATGGCCTTATGGTTAATACAATATATCCTTTTTTACTACCAACAAACCTTATAATAAATTAAATATATTTTTATAAAATTCAACACTTCTGGCAATCATTTAGTGAAATTGAGGAGATAAATGATTTTAAAGTTTATTTTTACAATATAAGAGCTATAGAAGGAATCATTTAGGTAAGATTTGAAAAATTTTTTTTTCTTGCAAAAGGTGGTATAAAATTGAAATTAGAATTGTTTAATGATTTTAGAAAACATTATTTACTTAATATTATTTTTATTAATATTTTTCACTTTGATTATTATAATGCAGCTTGTGTTATTTCAACCAACATTTCTTAAATTTATAAAAGAATAAGAATCTAAATACTCACACTCAAATTATCAGTCCCTTTCTCCTATACCTGGTGTTTGGGTACTTATTTTTGTGATATTAGTTGTCAGATTAGAATCAGTTGTAAAATTTCCCAGCAGTTAACATATAGCAATGAATATGAATGTTATATATATTTTGAAAAAATATGCTATGACAATTGGGAAAATGCTTAAAATCAGACAACCAAGTAAACAGGTCCTAACCTAATACTAATCCTTAACAAGAAAGCAGATTTTTACAAATGAAGAGATTCATAGTTATATGTTTAGCAATAGTTAAGTGCACTTTTTGTTGGTGAATATTGTATTTTGGAAGAAGAGTGCAGTGTTTTTGATATTTCTGATGGCGAAAATTCAGAATCTGAGTAAGAATAGTTAAGTCTAGGAAAGGAAATGTTTGCCATGGTTAATGTTGAAAGTGATAGCGACAAATGAACTTACTGAAACCCTATGCATACCCCAATGGACTTTTGAACCTCAAATAAATGAAACTAAATCCTTTGAGTTTACGTGAGCTAAAAAAGATTTTTTGAGACCACCTAGAAAAATAGTGGACTTATGGCTGCCATAATAAAAAAATATGTTAATCTTAAGACTTTTTTTTTTTTTGAATGAAATTTGCAAATCATCACCAACCAAAAATTCTTGTCCAAATTTGTGATTGATCTTATATCTAAATAAATATAAAAATATCTCATATGTTTTTTGTTTTAAAAGAACGCTATTTTTCTCTCAGCTTTCTTTTTATTTCCTCGTAATTCAAATTTTTGTTTCCAGATTGAATCTCCCTTGAATTAACCAAGTTATATTTTAAAATAAAAATACTTTAACTAAGATATGTGAGGGACTGGTTTGTTGGGGGAAATCAAGTAGCTTACATATTTTTGTGTATAAGCCAGTTTTGTATTTATTTGGGGTTTTATAAATTGTTGCTTTGCCAAATTTTTATGCTAGGATGTGTTTCATGACTTTTTTTTACGCTACCTACCTTCTTCTTTTGGGTTTGATATAATGCTTTATTTAAAATATTTGCAATAGAAAAATGGTAATAAAACAAATTATCCAGACTTTATGCAACCAAAATAAATATTGTAACATAGTGAACATAGTTTTACATAAATATTGAAAGATCTGTGAAAGAACAAGTTTTTTCAGTGGTGGTGGTTAAAGAGGGTGTTTATTCAAGGGCATGCTTATTACTTGTAAAGATGTTACAAGCAGAAAAGATTAAAAATCTGAAGTGCTTTATTTTGCAAGATGGAATAAATTTTTTGTATTGGGAATATGGTCAATTAAGGAATTTTATTATTTATATATTTATTTCTTATATACATATATATATATATATATAGATAAACAGAAAAATTAAAACAACATGTCATGAGTTATAATATTTTATTGAACGACGTTCCGAGAGACAAACTGCTCC
>JAUZNK010063147.1:0-14714 GCA_035046665.1 Euphysa ruthae
ATACACACACACATACATACACACATACACACTTACATATATATACACATACACAAACATATTCAAACACACACATACACCCACACACATATGTACACATACACATACAGGCAGACACATACACACATATGTACTGACACATGTACGCGCACACACATACACACACACATATACGCACGTACACACACCAGCACATATACACGCCCACGCATATAACACACCCACACATACATGCATACATTAATACACGCATATGTACATACATGCATTTAATTATGAATTTTTTTTGAGTTGTCTTTTTAGGTCACTAAAATAATGTTGTTTTCTGAATTCAAGTTGTGGTATAGTATCTTCTGGTCACTGACTAATCATGTTGATATTTATACAATCCTATTAATAATTTGATTAAATTTTTGGTTAGTTTGACTTTTGTAAATTCGATGAAATTTTCCTTTTTGAGCATTAAATCATTAAATGGTTTTGTAGCTTGATATAAAAAAGCTAATTATTTGTGTTTCTTTCATAGACACCTAGCACAGAAAGTCAGGTTTTGAATCAAAAAGTTGTTAATCTCATGTTATTGTTTGGGAATCATTGTCGGTTGGGTGCTACTCCTATGGTATGCATGGTTTTAAAAAGTTTAATTTTTTGTAATGCTTTACAAGGAATACATGGCTGAAATAAAAAAAATTTTTCTTCAAAATTAGAGTGAACCGAAATTTTTTAGGCCTTATAGAAGTGTTTGATGCTAATTGCCTGGGTTACCTTTTTTATAATAAAATAATATTTAATCTCTGTTCAACTTTAATTATATTTAGAACTCAAATTGCTTCCTAACTTCAACCTGAGTCAACAAAACAGCTATGTAACAAAGGAAGCATTTCACAAATTTTTTCTCAATCAGAATTTACTTTAAAAATCACTTATTACTCCCCCAGTTTTTTAACCTTCCTGAAATACGACTGCCGATCTGTCAAAAATTAAGTTACCCCTGAATCCTTTCTTGCAAACATCACTTTCCAACTTCAAGGCCACTCTTGGCTTCATGGTTGCTTATCATGACTTTAGTTTCTGTTGCATTATTTTTCAACCCTATCTTTTCTTCAACAAATTTTTCAACTAAGTCTTCAATGAGAACTGCTATGAGAACCAAATCATCTGCATACGATAACTCATTGACACCCATAATAAAAATGAAAGTATTAAGTGCCAAACCTTGATGTACATCAACATTCACACTAAATTCATAGTGAATCATTAATCCTATCATGACTTTAATGAAATGGTGTACCGAGATTACATTAACTAGTCACACATTTACACCTAATGTTCTCATAACCCACTAAACTGCTTTATAAGGCACTGTCAAAAACTTTCTCCAAATAAAGAAAGGCAAAAACGAGATTCTTTCCAGATAACTGATAATCCTACATACTTTCCGATCTTCGTCTTCCTAATTAATTGTCTCCTCTACCCATTCTGTTTAATTATGTGTAGCTTGCATCTCTAATACATTAACCTCTTAAAAACTATTCTCAGCTCTTTCAGATTCAGTATTAAATAACTATTTGTAATAGCTTTTCTAAGCCAACTTCTTTTTCTCCTCTGTACTAACCAAAACGGCCCTATCATTATGTATATAATTCTTACCTTCAATCTCATGATTAGTCTTCCTTATTTCCTTTGATAATTTTAACATCTTCCCTTTTTTATTTCCAGCATTACCACTATTACTAGCCAAATATTGAACTTTAGTTGCACTAAATTTTCTTGCTGAATGCTTTTTCTTTAACTTTTAGACCTTCTGACATGGCCTATATGTTTCCTTAACTTCCCTTCATTTTCTATAGCACTCTTTGCAGCAATATCACAAATACATTGGGAAAAGCAATCTTTGCCTATTCTAACTTTTGCATTCTACACCACATTCTTGTCTAACTTTCTAACAAAAAAATATTGAATTTTTTTCTGGTAAACATCTAGTTAATATGTTATCAGCCATCTCTGCTTTTTATTGAAGGATGTGTTTCAAATCAATTCTATTTTGCTTGTAAGTCAGATTCAATCTCACTGTAATAACGTTTGCTCTTCATGATATCTAAATCTAAATAAGGTCTTAAACAGATTTGGAATTTTCTAGTTAACTCTTTCACGGCAAAGTTCTGCATAGCAATTTGCTAAGACAAAAAAATCCTCTTAATGTCATCTAGCTTAAATGTCCATAAAAAGCTAAGTACAACTGCAAATGTTATTTTTTTATCACATTTTTAATCATTATTCGTCACTTGACCAAAAATTTGCAAGAAGAAACTTAAAATTTTTTTTTTTTTTTTTTTCAATAGACATTAATTTTTTTGTCTATATTAAAAAGCAACAAAATTTAAACAAATATACTTGTCATTTCCAAACATTCTCCCAAAATTTTAATGAATAAGATTAAATAAGTGGAGGTATTTTGATTTTTGCTATAAGAGAAAACACAATTGTATTTAGCATAATTGAAAAAACTTTTCTTATCAACAGAAGGATTCAAATAAATTAAAAGAAGCAAGGTAAATTCAATAGAAAAACACTGACTCTGTTATTATAAATAAAAAAAAAATCATGTCTTCTAATAAAACACAAAACAACATATAAGGTTTATGTTGTTTATAAACAATAACAATTCGCAACAATTATGACATCAAATTACAAAAATAAAAACGTTAAAAATTCAAAAAACTATGTGATGTATTCCTAAAATTTGATCAGAATGAAGTCCTGACTGTGATTCAGATGTAGGGCAAATGCATATTGTTTTAATTAGTTTCCCTTTTGTAGCACAAACACCTCTGGCAGTGCAAAGACGACAAGGTTTTTTTGGGGTTAAATTTTGAGTGCCTGGTTTAGATTGTTTAATTTAGCAAAGTTTCTTTACGTCAGTCTGGCATATTCAAAACTTCCAGAACAGGATGTTTCTAGCTTGCCTATTGACTGAGTAAGGTTAGTTTATCTGTAATAATTTTTTCATGGTTTAATCGTTTGTTTGAAAACTTTTTAAGGACTATATTGATTCTACGGAGTAGTTCTCTCTAAATACGTTTATAAAGATCAATCTAATTGTGTTTTTTTATTCTTGGGTCCATGTAATTTATAGTGTTTACCATTTTTAAAATTTATCAAACCTATAACGGGGACCCCAAATAGTGATGTTTGTATAATGCTGAGCTTAAATTACTTTCTGACAAAATACTTTGTTTTGCTTATGAGAAAAGTTTCTTTCAACGTTCAAGCTATTCTATTTTTATTATCGGTAGTTTTTCCATGGTTTCCACTATGTTAAATAAAACTTGTTTTGTTGGTTGTTGAAGATTTCAAAAATTTTATTTTCCTGGAGTTCATTAATTATTGAGATACTATACTAATTTAACAACAATTGTTTATAATTTTTTTTTTTTTTTTTAACTGGGGTAATCACAGTTTTTAATTTTTTATGTTCTTGAAACATTTTTGTTTTAGGATCATAAATGGAAGATGTTTATTGAAGTTGATGGTGATGATGAAGCAATTCTCGGGATAAAAGTAACTTATTTTTAATATTTAACTTCAAAAAATTTATATTGCTAAATTTCATGGTGATTTAGTGATTTTCTGAAAACCTAGAGAATTTTTTTCTGCCTTTGATTACTACTTGGGTGAACTTTAAAGTAGTGAGCACTTTTTGAGACCAAGTCCAGTCAGTCAAATGTTGTAAAATACCTTATTCCGAGAAATTTTCACAAGAAAATCAAATAATTATTTCTAAATTAACAAAAAAGAAATAATGGCCATAAAATCATTTGAAAACGAATTTATACAACATGAATCAGTTGAACTGACTTTAATTTAAATTTAATTTAAACTTAAATTTGGTTGACATATTTTTATTTTTTATCTTTTGAATTTTGACGCCATTGAAGTTATGGTTTGAACGTATCACATGTATGCCGTCAGTTTTCTTTTCTTGCGTAAAACCTGTATGATGCCAGCTGTCATCCAGCTTATCATAATGACATCAGTCTTTTTATGATTGGAAAAACTTGTACATATTTCTCATCACCTTAGCATGTTTTACCTTCAAAATTGGAAGAGGAGAGTGAATTTCATTCCTAGGTACATAACCTTATGTACCTTATGGGTCATTCTCAATCGATTGAACCTTTTGATTAGTTTTTCAGTTGGCTGGGCTTAAGAGTCTTTAAAAAGTTTTAGTCTTTTTTGATCATTTGGTGAATTAAACTTTTCTCTTATTTGGTAAAAATACTAGCTACTTTCTCTAGTAAGCGCAAATAGTCTCATGTTCGATGCTGTAGTGTTTTCTGTTAAAGCTTAAGCAAATGTAATTATACACTTCAACTAATGAATGTAAGCCAGCAGTTTTTTTGTGTAAATCATTTTTTAAAAAACAAAAAATTTTTACTGTCATTCTTTTGCTTCATCACCACGTAAATCAGTTCTACCTTTTCTTTAAACATCTTTTCTTGGAACATCTTTTAGCTATTGTAATGTTTTCTGCTGGCACATATTTTGACTACATTTGATTAAGTAAAATTTTTTTCAGATTTTTTCTCACAATGTAGATGTTACCATCGCGACATCAGTACTATATGTTGGAGGTGTTAATTCTGGTGTAAATGTTTATAACCAGTTTTTGGTTAACACAAATTCTTGATAATCACCATACTTTGTCTTTTCCGCCTTGATAAAGCCCATTAAAATTCTTTTAATAACTTCTTTATCATCCAGTCTGTTTTCATTATATTTTTTGCCGAAAGGAAAAGTTTTGTACTTCATTGGAAGTAGAAGGTGTCTCCTTCTTTCTGATATAATTATGCAATCTACTAACTTTTGTTTTATTTGTTGCCCTTTAGACCTCAGTGTTTTCAGTTGAATTAGGTTGCTCTTTTAAAAAGTTTGAGAGTGTTTATTGCACCGTGAGAAAAAGGTTGTTTAGCCGCCTTCATTTTTACATCTTCTTTTTATTTCTCCTTGTTTTAGCTGCAGTGAGTGCCTCCAGTGTTTTTGTTTTTTTTTTTTTTAATATACTGTCATGTTTTTTCCTGTAACTCTTAATGCATGATGCTTAGCTATGCTTTTAGTGAACTTTGTGAATTTATCAAGGATTGACATAGCAAACAGTTTACAAAACAACTAGCAAAAAGCGTTTTTTCTAAAATTCAAATTCAATTTAAGATTGTTTCAAAGTGAAAAACAAAACAAGCTGCAAAGATAGTGTTATATAAAGACGTTTTGTTGACATTTTCAACAGAATTACTGTGAAATTGATTTTGTGTGTAATTGACGCATGTTTAGAGAAATACATTGGGTTTAACACTAAAGGTGGTGAAAATATTACAGCTATAGTTCTTTCCACCACTGCGAAACAGTTCTTTTTAGCACAGACGGGTTGAAAATTATAATTAAAGTTTTGATTTTTTCAGAAAGTAGCAAGGATCTAAAAATGGTGGCTTATAAATTGAATTAGGTAAAATTATGACTTTACAAAATTTGCTGAAAACTTAGGTTTTTTGTTTTGTTTTTTAGGTTTCCAATCTAGTTTTTCTTTGTGTTATCTTAAATGGTAATTTTATCACATACTTTTCAGGTTAGTTAAAAAGTAACTTGTGACCGGTGTATACAGTATAACATAGGTTTGAACCTCTTTTACTTTGTGGTTTTTATCATTTTAATCAATAATCTGTAAAACTAAGCCAATGTGAAAAATAAAATAAAATTTGATTATATAGATTTAACACAATACACTTTAGATGCACAACAAATGTGCAATCGGTACACAAAATAAACAACAGGTTTCAATGCAGATAAATAATATATACACAACAAATAAACACTAGGCTATTAAACAGGCAAACAATGGCCACAAGATCTATCATGATTAAAGAACTATCATGATTGATTACTTTGATGAAATTTTTATAATATTTTATAGGAAATACAACTTACTTGGTTAGACGAGGAATGGATCATTGTTGAGGTATGCATGACCTTTAAACTAGATTTAAGCTTAGACCACGGAAAAATTTTATTTTTATATTGCAGTAGTTTATTAAATTTTTAATGCTTGAAATATTCCAATGTTTAAAATATTATGAATATGTCGGCTTGATAATGAAAAGACATTTAGATGAAGAGGGTTCTTAATTTTATGTTATAGCCTCCATACGTGATGAAAAAATGGATCAGTGTGTCTGGAAACAACTCTCCAATATTTGTGTCTTGCTCCGTAGTTTATGAGGTAATTACATCTTTCAGAATTAGGTTGAATTTAAACGACTTCTGATTTAGAATCAGCTTTAACTAGTGTTTGCCTGAGGTTTAAATAAATTTTCTTTACAGCAGATAATAATTATCTTTGAAACTAAACTTCACAAATTTATTTCAATGGATTTCAAACTTTATTGCAATAGGAAATTTTGGTTGATTGGATTCAATGAACCATAGAGATACTTTTATTGTTAAGTCAAGGTGTTTTATTTTAAAAATAAAATTGATAAATGCATAAAAAAAAAAAAAACATACTTAAAAATCTTTTTTATAGAATATTATAAAAAAGCCACATATAACTAAGCATCAGCATGAAGTGCTCATCAAAGAAGGTGGTAATGTCTGTCAAAAAGATATTGAGTTAACATTAAAAGAGTCGGCTGCACTGGTGATTCTTCCTAATTATGCCCATGACGATGGTTACTCTTCTTCTACCGTTGTAAGTCTACCTTTAATATTACTATTATTGTCATATTAAACCTAGTTTTCATTAAGAAAGTGAAATTTGACAGTTTAGTATAGTAATTGTGTTTTGTATCCATTTATAAGGACTTAAAACCTTGCATATCTTATATCTTTCCAACAAGCTACCTACCTCATTTTACGTATTTAGTTTTTCTTTTTCATGAAATTTTTCTTGTCTTTTTAGGTGAATATTTTATAAATATAAAAATTACATAACGGGTAGTGAGAAATCTAATTAAGTTGTAGGACTGGTATAACATACATAATGTAGGATTGGTATAATGTGAATTTACTCAATTAAAATTTAAAAGATAAATTGTCTGTACATGAAATATTTGTGTAAAATTCTTAAATTTTGCACAAATATTTCATGTACAGACAATTTATCTTTTAAATTTTAGTTGAGTAAATTCAAAAATTCAAAACAAAAATTTATCCACTTAAGGACACATTGAGGGAAATTATACTTCTTATAAAATCAACGCACTATAGAATTTTGACAAATATGCAATGTCATGCATGCTGTAGAATGAATTTCAAATTTCATTTTGGTGTTTGTTTTTTCTAGACTCGTAGCTCTGCAACACCGTCACATTCGTCGACTCTTTCCGTTAAAGTTGATCAGTCAAATCATTCTTCTCTTAAAGATACTGAAATTCATGGGATATCTTGGGCTAATAAAGTTAAAGGCCAATCCCCTATGTCATTTAGACCTAGAAAAATATCTGCTGCAAATCAAGTTTTGTTAAGGAACCATGAAATAGCAAGTAAGAAATTAATAAGAATCTATGAATGTCATCCTTGACATTATGTTGAAAACATTATAGGATTTAGTCTTAAACCTGCTAAATAATTGAGCAGACTGTGGAACAATTCCTTTCCAAGGACACTGGGTTTGTCTTGAATAAACTAGGCCTCTAATTTTTTATTCTGTTTTTAGTGTCAGAGTGATATATTGATAATTTTTCTCATTATATATGAAATAGCATTATATATGTAATAATTTCAAATTATTAACAATCACCATGAATTTAAATTTTTACAAAATGAACTTTCAAATATCAAATATTTATTTGTTTAAGACTGGTATTAGTATTTAGATACCCTGCTTTGCTACAGCAAAATAGCACTGCAAGTTTATTCTTTCAAGAGTGAGTACTTTTTCAGTGCTAATAAGGTTTGCCATATAAGGGCTAATTTTTTAAGAAAGTTTTTTTGAAATTCCCAAATCAGTTTAATTATATTGCTCTGTTTTTTATAGATTCTCCTATGCTTGCAAAACGGCCTTTAAGTGGTGGTAAAATATCTCCATTATCTGGCCGTTCATCACCTGCTGCTTTTCAAATTAACCGACAATCTTTGAATACTTCACTAGAAGACATTACTAAACAATTAAACTCAGTAAACATCAAAGAAACCAACTGCTGGACAGTTGTAAGAACTAATAAAGAACAAAAAGCTACTCATAACAGTGATTCTACGCCTTACCGAGGACGTGGTCGCTCACACCGAGGACGTGGCCTCGCCTTTCAACGAAGTCATATTGACCACACTGCTAACTCTAAAGAGTGTGGTGAAAATCGTAAAAAAACCAACTACAGTGATGGTGATCGTCCTTATAGAGTAGGTAAAGGGGGTAATCGTGGTAGAGGTGCTAGTCGCGGCTACTCAAGGTAATAATGTGCTTGTCACAACATAGCTCATTAACTACTCTGTAAATTTAATATTGATTTCTTTGGCTGGTTCCTTTGGATGGTTTTGTCAGTGAGTCAGAAATTTTATCTGATGTAAATTTGTATATATTTTTTTATTAAATCTAAATATATTAAATTCTCTTTTTTCTGACACAATTGCTATTTTAATTCAAAATAATCTATCTGCCCTAAAAAAATATTAGCTTCTTTTTTCATTTTTAAATGTTAAGAAAGTTCATTGTGTTTCTTAAAATAATACGGCAAAGTTTGCAGCAAATTTTGAAAACTTGGCCCTATATTCATTTTTGATTTTAATTTGACGGTAAATCAATTGATCGAAGAGATGGAGGCGAGGGGGTGAGGATTTGGATAATGAAGTAGACATTTAGAATAAAATAGATAATAAATTATTTTCGATGAGTTGCTACAATCACAAGGAAATTCTGTAGTTTTGGATTAGACAATTTTTGTAGTTGTAATTAAAAAAAATAAATAAATAAATTGGAAGACTTCAGAAAATTTACATTGGTTATTTTTTTCGATGTTTGCTACAGGATTTTAAAAAGCCATATTTTTAAACTGCTTTGCTTTTATCTGTTTTATGAAATAGTTTATAAAATTTTGACACAACGGGCGATCTTAGCAGATTTTCTGTTAGGTATCGTAAAATAACCGTCGTCATGAGGAGTCTTAGAATTCCTGAATAATACCGTTTATTTAGCCACCCATAGCCTATAGCCTCCCAGTTTACCTTTTATTTTATTTTTTCGTTTTTTCTCACCATTGAAAATATCTAGAAAACCTTAACAGTTTTTGGCTAGTGATAGAATTGCATTGTATTTGTGGTGGTGAAAACAATCTCTTCCTGTTCCATCTGGTCTATTTGACTTGTTCGTCCCTTTTGCAACAAATACCATTAAATTTTTAGGCATGTTTGATGTTATTCTTGACGATTATTTTTGTTTCTAGATGAATCTTGAATTTTAAATGAGCTTGGTGCTTTTTTAAATTGCCATCCATTTTATTAAAAATTATCAGCTAGATTTTAGTGAATCTTAGCTATCTGATCAGGGTTTTTTTTAAATATTCCTTAAAATAACATACGTATTAAGCTTAGATTTTCATTGATAGGTAATATTTTGTAGTTTGGAATAATTGGTGGCGTAACCAAAACTAGTAAATGATAGAATAAGCCCCCTGGAACATATTTGTCATATTGAAGTTTGAGTACTGGTGTTTATTCGTGAAGTGATCTTATTTGCAAGAGAAGAAAAGAGATGATATTAGAGAATGCAAAAAAAATGTGTCTATCTAATACGTACGAGATATCGTCTTTACTTAGGAAGTTAGTTGTCAAAAATTCAGGTGTGAGTTATTTCGAGAACGGGATCGTAAAGAGTTTTGTAAATTCAATTTGTGTTTTCTCATTTTGCTGATATACTGCTTATACATAAAAAAAATACTCAAAGCTTTAGACAGGCGCGATAAAATCCAGCGTGAACTTTTCTTTCCCGCTAGGTCAAATTCTTTGAAATTTTACTGAAGAATATCGGCCTATGTAAAAAAAAGACCGATAAGTTATACTGCCTTTTTGGTTAATTTAGATTTTTTATTTTTGATTTTTTGTTATCTTAAAAGACTTCGAATGACACCTTCCGAATATATTGACAAAGTTACTAACTTTTTTGTGTTAATAGTCGTGACATATTTTATTCACTCTTCCAGTTACTTATGAATTTAAGACTATTTATTAGTAGTAATTTGAAATGAATTTTTTTTTTTTTTTTTAATTTCAAAATAATTCTTTGATAATTTTTCGATTTAAAGCTGTTTAAAATTTCTTAATATTGATTCTTAAAAGGATCGTATAATTTACAATTTCCTTTAGTAGATGGATAACATGAATCTAGTAGATTAAAATTTAACAGATTTTTCTTATTCTTTATGGGATTTATAAACTAAACAGATTTATGCTGTCTTGTAGATCTAATAAATTTTTAATCTTTCATAGATAGAAATTTAATAGGTTTTACTGTTTATTATGTGATTGATAGATTGAATAGGCTTCACTATTTTTTGGAAGATTTAACAGGTTTTACTGTTCGCTATAGGATTAATTTGATATTTTGAGCGCATTTAACTGTTTTCTATAGATTCATATTTTGAACAGATTTTACAATTCTCGCTAAGATTTGATTGTTATTTTTTATGGGCTTGATAAACTCAACAGATTTTACTGTTGCTGATAAGGTTTTTGAGTTAAACAGATTTTCTTTGTTGAGAGGTTAATAACTCGACCAAATTTTTTTGTCCTTCACGGAATAGATATCTTGAACTGATTCTGCTAATCATAATGAAGATAAAGAACTGCATCTTGCTTTTTTGCCAATGTCCATGATTGTATTAATAATTTCAAATATAAATACGTTTCGAGAGGAGATATAATTTGTTTATTCACAATGGAATATTTCATTTACATTACCAGGAATAATTTTTGTGTGATAATATATTTGGAGATTTGAAACATTTTTTTAGTATCAAATCAGCTATTATTATATTTTTTTTCCTTGACTTTCTGGAAATCCAAATTGCGATCCATTGAAATTATGGCAATAAATGTTTTATTGCTTCGAAAAATGAATTCATTATTCATTAGGTGCACGCAAACTAATATTTTTTAGGTATATTATTACTAACTTTTCAAGAGGATTTTTATAGAGATATTTATTATAAAGCTAGTTATTATTTTGCATTGAAATACATAAATAAAATTATAAAATTTTGCGTTTATTTCTGTCTTTGTACATCCTATATGATGTCAACATTTGAGTTGTAGTCTGGATAAAATTAAATTTCGATACAGCCTTGCGTTTGTGTAAACGATTCAAAAGCAATTTTAATATTAAAGTGTGTTTCCGGTGTAATTAAAAGGCACTAGGAGTTGTCTCATCAATAATGAAAATATATACCTCTGTTTAAAATTAGCAATGCTGCGAGAAAAGCGGCTGTTAAACAGTCCTCGCCATTACTTTTATATAAACTTACAGTTTCGCAAAAAAAATGGTAGGAAGAATTTTAATATTTCACAACAAAAACGGTCTTCAAAAATGGAAATAAAAAACACACTTAGGTCACAATTGTAGGCAACTCAAAAATAACATTTTTGATTTGCAAATAAGACTTAGACACCACTATACTTAAAAAAAATAAAATTTCAAAACATACAAAATGAAATGTTTAAAAGAAATGGTAAATGTTTAAACCAAATCCAAGGTATTAAATTTATAAAAAGTTTTTAGACTTAGCTAAAGGTTATAATTATGGAAGTTAAAAACAGTTGGAAAAACGATATTGCAAATTGACGAGCATGTTGGACGAGGTTCAGATAAGGGCAACGTTAATTTATTAAATAAACGTAAAGCGAGCTATTTCTTATAACCAAAACAAAAAAAGATTAAGTTTAACATTATTCTCATCTATGAAGATTAGATTTTTAAATAAGTGTTCAGAGTTCACGCGTTCAAAAAATTTATTTGAGTAATAGTAGCCTCAGACATGATATTTGGTGTGAGTCCGATTTTGGAAATTAAAAATTTTTTCTTTTCAAAATTTTAGAGCAAAAGCATTTAAAAACAAGAATTTTTTTTTCCCAAAAACATTGGAAATTCAAAAAAATTCATAATTATAAACTATAATCGATAGAGGTCAAGGGGATCGTTTAAGATTTACCAAAAAGACTAGGCAGTTAATGAAGGTGGTTTCGTGTTAAAAGGACATTTTTTTGGATGAAAAGTCTCTTAGAATTATTTTTATATCAATGTATTCTTCTTATCAAAAAAATTTTAAAAAAAAAAGATAAAACTTATATGTCATTAATTAATGAAGGTGTCATCTCAAGTGCGAGTGATATAACATGTAAATAAAACATCATTTGAGATTAATCTCGCAACATATATATGCTCAACTCCTAGCGAGAGTATCAGCTTCGAATCTAGCATAGGACAGCCTGTTTCGACCTCATTGTGGTCTCATCAGCCATGCCTAAGGTTGAAGTTGATTGTCAGTCTTGTTGGAATTAGTCTGACGTCTCGCAATTCATGCCACTTGTGGTAACGAATTTTCATGTTTTGAAATTTATTTATGTTTTGAATTTATATGTTGCGAGATTAATCTCAAATGATGTTTTATTTACATGTTATATCACTCGCACTTAAGATGACACCTTCATTATATATTGCTCGCTTTTGAGGTTGAGCGTAATCGAGTCCTCTGTCCTTCCTGCAATTGGTTAGGCGAGACTCAAATCGAACGCAATTGTTCGAGAATGCTCTTCTCTGAAAATTCGTTACCACAAGTGGTATGAATTTTTGTAGCTTCTATGGCTTTTACTTTATTTACAGCTTTGGTTAAATATAACTAGCTATGGTTAAAACATTGCTACATAATTGTAGGATAATAGTTTTAGTTATATATCGATCTTGATCTACGTGTTAAGAAGACATCGCAAAAAAATTCATAATAACTCCAGCAAAATTTTTAAAATGTGACTTGAATCAATAATCTTTGGTAAATTTAGATCAATAGATATATTATTAGTTTTAATATACCATGGCCCACTTAATACACGATCATATACATCAAATTTTAGAGTCTTATACTAACTAAGACGCCAGTTATTGTTACAAATAAATGTTTATATGTATCTCCCAGAAACTTTTAACAAAATAAATAATAAAATATCAAAGAAGTAAAAATTTTTGAGTCAAAATATATCTGTGAAAATATCTTCTTGGTAGGAATCAAGGGGTTTAGAAAATATGTGCAGTCAAAACAACCAGAATATCGAATATCAACTTCGATAGGCATAATAATATACTACTGTACTATTATATACTATAAATAGAATCGGGTAACACAAGAATTTGGAAAAAAAATGATAATAATAAAGACAGCAATACCCTTATATAAATCCCGGCTATGATCTTTTTCAACATGTTTGCCTCCCTGAACAAGAGCTGCCTTTTGTAGAGACGTTCTGTCAAGCACTAAGAAGCAATCACTTGAAGTGGAACTTTTTCGCGTACGAGTTTCACTGCTTTTATCTCCTCTGCTTTGCCTAACCGAATTTTGTTTAATAAGGAAGAAATTCTTTTAGTGTAAACTGATTTCATTGGAAAGGTGTGTGTGGTAAAACAAGTGCATTAATAGAGTGCATATCATATCATCTACAATGAATAAGGTGGGCTGACTTGTGGGTTAATGCACATTTTATCTTCCATTTGTTTTAATAGCGCATAGCAATTAAAACCGACGGCCTTGAGTAAATCATGATGAAAGAGCGATATATGTTTTATTATCATGCTCAACGTGAATCAAGTTTTCGATTTTAATTGATCCTAAAACTTGTGGAAAACCACTTTTTTCATTATAGCTTTGGAAAAAAGCAAATCATTAATTTTGTTAAAAGAAAATCCTTTTGGAGATTGTTAATCACAAATTATTTGAAAATAATATTCTCATCAGTTTTTTTGAATACTTCAAGTTGATTTCCTTAACATTTAGAGAGATAGATGGCACAGGTTCGAGATCCCATTTCAACGTATTTCTTTTTCCAAGTCATAAGTCTATGCCTATTTTTTTGCGCATAATACAGCACTTGCAGTTTTTTTTCAGCTTAACAAGATGCACACAGCTTTTCAAAATATCTGCTTTATTTAGAGGAAATCGAAGAAATTGTAAGGCATCTTGAATATATCATAATACATATAAATATAACATATAGTTTTAACGTATTGATAAAACAAATAAATATAACATACAGATATTACATATAGTTATAGAATATAACATAAAGATATATATATATATATATATATTTATATATATTTTTTTTATTTTTTTTTTTTTTTTGGTTCATGTAAATGTATTTTGGCGCATCTAATATCAAATAAACTATAACATTTTCAGTAGTTGTTTTAAACGAAACTCACTTTCTTTTTTTGTTTTTTCTTGATATATGCTTCAAGAAAATAAAGTAGTTATTTTGACGTTTTTGTCTTGACCCATACTTCAAGCTAATTAAAACACTATTTTGAAGTTTGGTAGGATAGCAAACATTACGAAACTTGATCACCCTTTCAGAAAAGCTAGCCAAGGTCAAAATACAATCTCTTACATGGGTCCCTCGATATGGAACAATCTTAGTGAATGCACAAAAGCTAGTAAAAATATTAACACATTTAAACATAATGT
>JAUZNK010063158.1:0-31240 GCA_035046665.1 Euphysa ruthae
TTGCTAAATCGTTGTTTGAAGGGCCTAACGCAAAACCAAAATGAGGCAATCAATGGTATGTTGTGGAGTAGATGTCCAAAAACTAAATTTTGTGGTAAAATAAAAGTTGATCTGGCAGTTTCTGAGACGGTTTGTTAATTTAATTCAGGTGTCATTAGTAAGGCAACAATTATTAACTCCATCGGTATATCATGTACAGAAAATCAGTTATTTCCATTACGAAAAAAGGATTCGATCCGTATAAGAGTTGCTGCAAGAAAAATATTGGAGAGAACGCGAAAACATAGAAGAAAGTTGCGGTCTTCAAGAAGGAAGATCCAATAAATTATAAAGCCGGTGCTTTTTGATTGTCTTCTGAACCTGAAGATTTAACTGCGAAAAACAAGACAATTATAAAAACCCGTGAAAAATGTAGTTGCACAAACAACGAAACAAAAGATGTAGTTGCATGGAAAATGAAACAACCTGTAAAAGATAAAGTTGATATTGACATTACTTTTATTTGTGATAATGATATCAAGCTTTTAGTAGCAAATTTCAATTAATTTATACGTTCACAACTTTACAGAATTGGCCTCTGTTATTAAAATTTTATTGTCAAACACTTATTTGCCGGGCCTGGATAGGGTTGATATTCTGATTATCTCTTTGGTTTTGTTAAAAGAGTTAATATGCATTCAATAGATAATGATCTACTTGCCAAATGAAAAAAATTTTAGATGAATATCATAAGCGGTTCCTGATTTGAATTTTTTTTTAACTTTCAAGTGCGCTTTTCTCTGATTTCATGTTTCAGGGGGTAAAAATTGTGAGCGGGTGATGAAATCTTAACCGCTGATCCAAATTGCTTGAAATTTTCTACAGAGACCCACAGTTAGTTTACAAGTGATTTGTTAGGGTTAGTTTTTTTGAGATAATTTTTTTTATAATTTTATTTTAAAAAACGTATTTTTTCAATTTTACCCCCTGAAACAAAATATTAAAAAAATTTAAAATCTAGCAAATCATTTTATTTTGTTATTATATTATAGAACTTGAGTTTTTTCCCAAGTAGAGCTGCTAGTTTTTCCTATATCAACCGCTCAATTCTTGCTGACAAACCCCTTTTTGCCCCAAATCAGGGCACCGACTCCTTTTTTTTTTTTTACTGTTATGAAAGGTTAATGTTTATTCTTTAGTTGTACAAAATTTGAAATTGTCATTTCATTTATATTAGAAGTTATGGCACGTAGAGTATCAAGTGTTTTTTTCTGCTTCTTATTTTGACGATCATCTTAATCAATGGTAGCGTAAGAAAATTTGTTTTTTGTTGAATTTCGTTGCAGTTTTCTTCTATCATCAATTACCGAACACCATTTTTAACCTTGGTTTGCCAACAAGTTCACCATGCTTTCGCAAACCGTTATTTATTGATGCAGTTGAAAAAATTGTAGTTTTATATAAAGACTTAAAAATTTGATTCAGAGATGGGATTGGATTGAGCTTGGATGTACAACAGTAACAGTAAAATATTTTTATTCACAAAAAATAGCACAAGAAAATGATCTTGTGACCTTTAAAATTTATTTAGAATAAATTTATAATATTGACCAGCTTTCAAACAAACTAAAATAAATTTATCTTCCATGTATACACTAGCCATTCCCCTACAACGATTATTCTAGATATAGAGTCAATTTTTTTTACTTTTACGATATACAACGAAACCTCACAAAACAGCATATTAGAAGAATAAAATCAACATAAATTCGAAAACCCTTGCGGTAAATATTTATAATTTCATATACAACGTTTTATTTAGGTTCTAAATTATATTTGTGTTGTTCATACTGGGACGTATTTTAAATATTAAATATTTTGAGTTCTATTTATTTATTTATGCTTTATTAACCGAAATTAATCATAGAAGTATTGATGTCAACATACCGTTCTAAAAACTATATTTTGTGGTAAAATCACATTAATTCCAAAAGTTTGGCTCATGGGATTTATGTGCATATAAGTGCAAAATTTTGTGCTCCACATCCAGGTAGTTTCTTTAATTTAAAGACTTATATACCGTAGATTGTTAACATAGTGAATTCCTGATAAAACTAACATCTCGTACAGTAAAATCAACTCCCCTTTGTTTTAATCTAACGGTAGTGTTATGATATCTTTTCAATGCAACAAACTTTCGGTATAGCGAACTTTGGTTTTTAGCAACCATATTTTCTCTTCCTTTTTTGATTAAAAGCTTCAAATTTAACATTTTCATCTATGGCAACCACTTCTTTCGAACCATTCCAGTGGCACATTGTGAAACATTCAAATTTTGAAAACGGCATTTTTAATTTTCAAACGGATCAAACTTAGAGAAATATTCCTTTAATAACTACTACATGGATTAATTGGTCATGGAATATGACGCAAAAAACCGGCCTTGAAATTTCTATTTGGATACCAAAAAAAAAAAGAAAGGAGACTGAGAGAATTATCAATTGCCAAATGAATAAGAGTATGGCACTTTGTGAAAATTTGAATAACAATATCAAAGGAGTGTGTTCAAGGTACTGTACTAATGTAAAAGTACTGTTTTTCTAAGCACTGTTATCGAGCAAATGATCTGACCAACTAATATATTTACTTGACTAGATATTCCGTTTGCTGCCAGGTTGATACATTAAATATTATTTTACAGAATATTTGGGAAATTCGGATTTGCTAACAGGTAGATGTAACTATCACAGAATGTAAATATATATAGATAGACTTTCATGAAAGGTTATGTGAGAAGTTTTGCAGCCATCGATTTTCAAAAGAAAAGAAAGAAGATAAGAATACAGTAATTAATTTTGCTACAGAAAAATAATCAACAGCACTCATGGAAAAGTTGAATGTTTTATGCGCTTGAGTTCATTCGCTTCTATTATAAGTTAGATATTTCGTTATATTAAATAAAGCTAAAAAAAGTTTTCCCTAATAAGAATATTTGTTGTTATGGGAAATTATACTTTATTTGATTAAATAATATATATTGGATATGTAATAAAAGACAGAACAGATAATTGCGCAGGCTCGGTTTTTAAGTGTGCGATGAGTAACCTAAATCCTGTCCTCCTTGCTACTTTTGTCTTGAAGGAAAATCGAATGATGTTCATAGGCCTGACTAAAAGTAGAACTGTTTATAAACTTAGTTTACCTGGCGCATTGCAAGGAAGACCAAAAGAGCGTAAAGATTTAATAACCATAACAATTAGATAATTCCATTCCATAAATAATTTTTTAAGCTTAAAATCGTTAAAACACACTTAAAATTTTAACTTAACATCAGTCCGTTTTATTTACTTAAGAGCAGAAACTTTGGCGAGAAGAAAGTTTAGGGGGCCGAAAAAAATTTTTTTCACATATATTCTCGCATATTATGGTTTTTTGGGCAAATTTTGAGGAAAAAACTTTCCCGTATTGTAACAAAGTCTATTGAGGTAGCAGAAAACTTTCGCGAATGGCAAGATCAAGTGAATTTTTTTTTATAAGTATTTTCTAAAAGTTTAACAAGCATACAACTGATACCAACAAATTTAGTTTGTTTTCATACTCCTCCCACTCAAAAACGCTTTCGTCATCATGTTTTTTTTTTTTTTTTTTTTTTTTTTTTTTTTATATAGATACATATATCAAGAATCTGGGACACAGGACGAGGACAGACATACACCATCTAAATCCTGCTATAATATGCTGCTTGAAATTAGATGGTGGTTTTACCGTAAGCGCAGTCATCATGTGGGCTCGAACCACATACTTTTTCACTACGGTCTCCGTAGTTCGGCTCCTTAGACCACTGCACCACGGATCCACAAAATCATGTCATCATGTTGAAATCCAGTTGCCACACAACATTTCAATCTCACTCTGCGTGACATTACAAACTGTCAAAAGATGACAATCATCTGGTGGTTCAATGTCACCACCAAGCATTGGATCCATATCGTGATAAGGGTCATTTGTCAGCATTTTTTCGGATCCAAAATGTATCGCAACAAAAATACTAGTAGCTTTTCATCCACTATGATTTATTTCTTTTCTTTTTGAAGTGGTCATTTGATTGTAGAATTCCACTAGCTAATTACAATCATAGTCAAAATATTATGGTACTTATACATCATTAAGTCACCTTATTAATTAAAAAAAAAAGAAAAAAGATTCATAAGCAGTTCAAAATATAGACACACCGGCCTTGGTATATTTAACTTTAGGTTTATCTTTTGGTTAATCATGTTCAAAATATTATGACCATTATACGCCATCAGGACACCTTATTAAATAAAAATAAGAAGACAAAAGCAGTGCAAAATATGGATACACCGCCCTTGGTATATTCTATTTTAGGTTTATTTTTATAGACTTATAGAAATTTTTAAAAATTTATTTTTTCTCTGCTAGATCTAAGTGATGAATGTGACAAGTCCTTACTAATTTGGGTTTGTTATCATTTTTTCAAGGAAACCAACTTTTACGGCATGGGTCAAATGTGAATTTGTGCCAAAATTTGATTTCATATATGGCCATGATTGTAGCGTGAACAGATTTAAGCTTGTATATTTGTAATCCAACATGAACATCGTCAAAAGACACAAAGACAAAAAATCATTTTAATCGATTAGAAAATAAACCTATTACGTTGTACTTCAATGAAAAATTTTCAATTCTGTTAAAATCCCTTAAGTATTCCCAGTCAAATTAGCTTTTTATTGGACTGAAAAAACTTTCGCGTTTTGAGTAACATCCTTAATTCCGCGGGTAAAAACTTTCGCGTTTTGCTGATTTAAATTTTCAAAGGCATAAGAAAGCATTAATAAGAAAATTTTCTGGATAACATCACTTTGCCAGCTTTAGTACACCCTGGTAAAAAGAAAACTGTTTTCCTATTTTTTTCTCAAATAAATCGGAAAATGATAATATTTTAGCCTGCGGAAATGATATCCTTTTTGTAAGTTTCAGCTGTTAACATGGCGTTAAAGATTTTTCATATAAATTTAAACAAATTACTGATCATATTGTACTCTTCAAAACGTCAAAATGTCGTTTTTTGGTTGAAATCCTATCTCAAAGAGAAATTTTATAGTAGAAATCTATTAAAAACTTTCTAAAAAGGAAATACTGAAATGTGGAGTCACTCAGGGATCGACTTTGTTTTTCCTCCGTGTTAATGACATGATGAAACAAGCAATAGGCAGTGAATTACTTACTTCTCTTTGCAGATGATTTTTGTTTAAATTTTCTAACAATATAAAAGAAATATAAAAAGTTTTTCTAATTTTTCTGAGTGGTTTGTTGCTAACAACTTGAGCGTGCATTTTAGAGATGATAAAACTAAACGCGTTCTTTTGTCATCAAAAATGAATGTTCAAAAAACTGATCTATTGAACAAAAATTATAGAAGCGTAACCTATTAAACAATATACCTCGGTAAAGTACCTGGGATGTATATCAGACCAAACCCTGAGTGGAAGGACTATTAGTTTTTATGTACTAAACAAAACTAACTCTAAGATCAAATTTGTACAACCCTTTTTAACACCAGCTTTGAAAGATTCTCTGTGCAACGCATTGTTTCAACCTGACTTTGATTTTTCATGTTCTATTTGGTATTTAAGCTCTAACAAAACCTTTATAGAACGTCTGAAAAGTGAGCAAAAAAGTGTAAAAGATTTTTCTTAAATTTGGCTAACCGTACCGACATATGTATTGAACAGTACAGTGCGATAAACTGGCTTTCAGTTGGTATGAAGGTGAATTGCTTCACCACTCATTTAAATTCAGCAGTAACCCCAACTTTAATTATATATTTGAAATCTTTGAAGTATCTAAAAACAGAAGAGTACCTCTGCGCAACAGCACATTAAGGTTGGACGCACCCATAAGAAAATCAGGATAGGGAATAAATTTCTATCATCAATAGTCTATCAGCTGAGGGAGTAGACTTTGAGTATCAAATGGACAAAGTTTAAACTCAGCTATGAAGTAGGTACATGTTTGAAGTAACCAAAAAAACCATGTTAGCCATTTTGAATTTTCT
Organism: Euphysa ruthae; assembly: GCA_035046665.1. NCBI lineage: Eukaryota > Metazoa > Cnidaria > Hydrozoa > Anthoathecata > Corymorphidae > Euphysa > Euphysa ruthae. The sequence continues at coordinate 6,059 of JAUZNK010063158.1, forward strand.
TGCTAGTGTGTATTTTAAATACCAGAACTGTTAATAACCTTAGAAAATATGAAAATGATGATGTTTACAAATCTGGCGATATAATTATGCAAAATTTTCTGATCTATTTAAAACGTGGCAGAAATTTTCACCATAATATGATCTTTGAGTCAAAACATATTGAAATAAATTAAATATTTAGCTGACGTCAGTAAAAATAAGCAAAAAAGTAACATTTTTTGCATTTGTGACCGTTTTTCGTTTCTTATAAAAAAGTTTTAAAGCTTCTTGCTTTAATTTTTTATTGAAAATGTAATTAGCATAGTATTGGTAACATTTATATGTGAATACTGACCGATTGCTTGGTTATTAGCAACACGAAATGGAGATATTCATTAATCAGTCAAATCAAAATTGCTATATGCGCTAGAAGAAAAAATTGAAGCTATCGACAGTGTACCACCATTTTAAGAGTATTTGACTGTATGTGTATCCTCCAACAGCATCCTAGCGGGTTTGAAATGTTTGAAGAGTTATCTCTTTTTTATTAAAGAGAATAACAAGCAAGACATGCAGTGAGGACAGTGAGTGGTATTAGTAGGGGGAAATGGCTAACAGCGGTACAGAAGAAAGAAAGTAATCTTGAAGAGTTGTCAATCCGAGGACAGAGTCTGCAGATTTATGAGAGCACCTTTTAACAACTATTATGCAATCTTTATGGAATGCAAAAGAAAGAAAAATCAATGTTGCGAGGTATTTGGAAATTCTGCAAGGAAAATTGTTCTGAGCCTTAAAAATTTCCATCAACACAAGATGAGATTAGGCGGTATGTCAAACGGGCTAACTTCCAAGAATTGGTTTGGAAATATACGTTAGAAGTGAATCCTAATATTGAATCTCCTGTTGGTCACGTTTGGTGTATGGAAGATTGTTTGGATGGAAAACAAGCCACCCTCTGAAGAGCTTCTAGAGTTAGTAACATGCGATTGACGAAGGCTTAAATGTAACATAGGCTGTCAGTAAGGAATGTTTTCCATGGAGTTCACTGATGTTTGCAAATACTGCGCTAACTGTAAAAATATTTTCTATGAATCAGGTTCTGAATTTGAGGATGGCGAAAATGATTTTAATGATTTTTGATTATTTTTATGTTGATCATTCAAATTTCATAAGTAAACATGTAAATTTTACAGATAGGAATCAAATTATTCCGGTCTGTAAAATACACAAAAATAATTTATTCTATTTTTGGTTAAATATAGATTATACCGATATGTGTCATAGTCATAGTATTTATTTACCATATAGAATTTTTAAGCTTGATTGACATAAGCTCGATTTTTTTGAAAAATTAGTGTAAGAAGTAAATGGTCTATAAGTCTTTTAGTTTAAGTGCTATTGCCATGAAATTTTGTATAAAAGTTGCCAATACTATGCCAAAAAAATTCAAGCAATAAACCTTTAAATCTTTTTTATAAGAAACGAAAAACAGTCATAAAAGCAAAAAAACGTTATTGTTTGCTGATTTTTGCTGACGTCAGCTAAATATTTACTTTTATTAAAAATGTTTTTGTTTTGAATAAAATATCATATTATGGTGAAAATTTCTGCTAAGTTTTAACATGATCAGAAAAATGGTATCGTTTTAACGGTAGTTTCCAAATGGCTAACATTATTTTTTGGTAATTCAGACATATTCCTACCTCATAAACAAGTTTAAAATTTGCCCATTTGATAGTCAAAGTCCACCCCCTCAGCTGATGGACTTCAAAAGGTCCTCTATGAAATAATCTAAAAGCCAAAAACTACCATTTAAGCATAAAATATGGGAAAATTTTCTTGGCTCCTTGGATATACTAAATATATTTTTTTTTTCATAGCCCTTGTTTAGTTTATTTTGTCAGAAATTTGTAGGCTTCAGTTTTAATTGGTTTTTATCGCGGATTTTTCAAAAACTTGGTGGACGCCAAAACTTTTTTCCTTAAGAAGTAGTCTTTGAAAAATCATTCATTCAGTTATATTTTATGTGAGTGTGATGTACAAAGGGGCCACAATGGAAATATTGTTGTTAACAATAATTTTTTGTGCTTATCCTTGCTATCTTTTGTTGCTTGGCCTGTTTGCTATAGCTATTTTTATTTTTATAACTGTAATTTTTTTTGTTTATTTTTCCCAAAAGTACATATTTATCACAGCAGAATAAAAAATAAGAAAGTATCAAACTTTTTTAAACCTGGGATGATGGAACGAAAATTTACGAGCGTGTAAAAAAAAAAAAAAACATTAAAAAGGCCTGAAACCTGAAATAACCTCTTCTCCACTATCAAAAGGCATCCAACCAAGCTGATGTCATCTTTCTAGATATTAAGAAAATGTGTGAGATAAAATAAGACGCTTATAACCATTGTGCTATAAGTATTTCTCTAAGGTAGCTTGGATTGCACATAAATGATGTATGTATTCGTTCTCTCTTTTTTTTCCTGTTTTGGCATTTCTTCTTAATTTTACCACTTTTTACAAAGTATATTCAAATTAATTTACTCTTACTGTTAATTGTGGCTTAAAAATTCCAACATAGATGTTTCAATATCGTTACTTTATACCTAAAGGAGATTATTTCATGACTTGGTTTTTTTCAATTTTTGCTAGCTAAGGCTGTAATCAACCTAGTAAGAAATCAAGTTTTGTCTGTTTTTCAATACACAAAAAAGTTTTATTTTGTCCTTAGTCTTATGAAAATGACTTTAATTGAATTTTTTTCTTCAAACTAGGTTCGCAAATTCTTATAAAATAATTTTCGATACTAGAATGGGCAACTCTGCCTCTCAGATTTGGTGCTACAGAAATCTCAGTTATGAGATTAAAATAAATATATTATAAGATGACTGAATATATATATAAAATATTAAATAAATATAAATTATTTCTGAAATTTAAGTATTTGTAAGAAAAATTATTCGCATGAACTGATTTTCTCAGTGCGGTTTGGGTTTCCGTAAACCGTGCCATTAAACAAAGTAACACCCTTAACATATGAATGCTTGAGCGGTTTAGGTATTGATGGTTTACGCCAATATCTACTTGATCTGGGATGGCGCTTCGCCGAATTTCCACAATTGTTCTCAGATTTGCACCGAGTGTAGCCGAATCGACCATAAATAGATTCAAAACTTTTCACCTTCAAATATGGCTTTTTTACATTATTTAATTCAGGAATTTCACTTTCAAATTCCTGAAAACTGTAGTCCCACAAAAGATTTTTTCTTTCCTCCAGGTCATCATCTTCGTCAAAACAATTTTTAGATGCAATATAGCCTAGTTTTTGTTTTTTCGAACGATTAAAAAACGAGCTTAATATTTTAAAAAAGGATAAATTTTCACCAAAGTTTCTTTTTGGTTTTCTGCTGTCCATTTTGTGATCGTCCCGTGATTTAAATAACCTTTTCCATAGAGCTCTATGCGTTGTTTCATTTTTGTTATATTCCAATTGCATTTGATATACTTCGGTATTGTACGGTGCCGTTTTAGTTTTTAGACTTGAAGCTTCTGAAGATTGAAATTCTAGAAAATTTTGATTTAGAAGATTTCTGTTTGGGGCAAATGTCGATCTATGCTCTTGCAGATCTAATAAGTTTTCACTCGATAATTTTCTTCGATTCGCTGTCATTTTAAACGCAAGGTTAGCTAGATCATTTCTGAATCGATTTTCTATTTTGATCTACCAAAATATTTTAGCGACTTTTTACACGATATAAAAAAAGAGGTGACGTCAAATTGAAATCAGTTTTTAATTTTTATTGGGAACAATTATAACGTTAGATTTTGATTTGCCACGCCCTTAATAACCCATTTTAACACACCAATACAAGTTCTCTCTGCTGTAACCCATCGGTATAGCCAAGAAGTTTTTATTTGGCCATAATTCGCGTTATGGAAAGAATTAGCATTATTTTGGAAGTAATTTAGCGAAAAAATTGCCTCAAAATTGGATTAAAGAAAGAACTTACGATGCTTTTATGAAAAGCGATACATTATTAAGAAAAAATCATGTCGCATATATAAAAGAAATAAATTTGTTTAGTAACTACTCTTACCTTAATATATAAACATTTTGCGATTTAAATTTGTCAAAAATTTATATATAATCATAGATCCAAATTTGAAAATGCTATGCAAAGCTACATAAAAATATAAATCCTTAATAAAAGGATAATTGATAAGTATCGAAGAATAAACAAATAATATATCAAATTGAAATATGAAAATAAAAATAAAAAAAAAATAAAAAGAAACCTCTATCAGAAAATGGATGGTGATAAACAATGCTTGTTAAAGGCGACGTCAGCATGATATTTTTATTTAACCTAAAATTTAATAATTTTGTATTTAATCTTTTGGCGGATTGGCTAAGGAAAGGGTTGTGGTTATTTGATGTGCAATCAGTTTGATATGAAATCAGCAAAGGGCTTGAGACATAAAAATGTAAGTAGTTTCAAAAATTCAAATTCAAAAATGCGAATTTTAAATGTACTTAGAAAGATTTTATCAAAAAAAAGTTAAAATTGACACTTATTAATTATTCGAGATTAATTAAACTTATTTGCTGTCTGCAATAATTGGTTAAAAAGATTTTTATTGCGGACCAAAGCACCTTGCAATTCTTTTCGTGATTGAAATAAAGCTTTCCAATGCAAAATACAAAATTCAGATGGCTTCCTTTAATATCTGAATTTAATAGCGATTGAAAAAAGTTTGATGTGTTTTGAATGTTAATGGATTGATAATGTGAAGGCTTTTTATCATCGTTAGATTGTGTTTATTAATAATTTAAAACAAATATGAATTAATTCTTAAATTATTTACGAATAGTTTAGACATATTTATCCTAACGATTGTTTTTTAGACTGTTCAGAATCAACAAAGGTTGAACTAAAACAGAGATTGTTTCCTTAAACTTTAATCGCTATAATACGAAATATTGTTAAATCTTTTAACGAATTTTTGACCGTAGCAATTTCTGTACGAGGGCGTTGATTTTCAGTTTTCTCGGCAAATTTTCGCACCACAAGGTATTAATTATTATTCTTTTGAACTGGGAGGTGTCAAATTATAACAAAAATTGTACATATGGTTGTTTCTATTTATAGTTCGCAGAAATTAATGAGAAACTAATTGAAATCTAAAAGATGCACAAAGCTAAGAAACAAGAATAATTTGAATATCAAAGGGAGATCAGAAGAAATTTACACCTATTTTGAAAATTTAAACAAAGCAAAGCTGTATGCAGATAACTCAAACTTAAAAAAAAGCGCTAACCGATTCCAGGTATTAGTCAAACAGAAAAGAAGGAGATAAAATAGATCAAGGAAATTGAATGTCAATGCCAGAAATAATGTTTACAACCATATAAAACTTCTTGTTAATATGTTATTTCAAGCAATGACTTATTTTTTAAACCATTAGGTCAAATAAAGCATGACTTAAAAAAATTTTGACGATTTTTATGGCTTGATATAATAGTATATTTTTTTGTTTTTTTCATTTTTTTTTTTTTTTTAATCTAGAAAAAATGGGCGGATCAAAGAGAAAGACATCCAGTAAATTAAGCAAGCAAGTAAGCAAGTAAGCAAGCAAGCAAGCAAACGAGCAAACAAGCAAGCAAGCAAGTAAGTAAGCAAGCAAGCAAGTAAGTAGGTATTTATTCACTATCAATAAAATTACATTTAAATGTTAAAAATTTAAACATAATACAATATTGTAAACAACGAGTCCTGTATTGATAACAGGGATAAGTACAAGAAAAGCAAAAGTCTTATTTTCATTGTGGTCCCTCGATAGGTAGGGGGCGATATGTCCAATTATATAATATCCTTATTTAATATAAATAATATGACATGCCGCATTCAATTTCTATCTAATTAAACCAGAACCTGGTTTGCAAAATTAAAACAGTATTTCTGTTTTAATTTTGCAAGGTAATGTTTCTTCACATTATGTTTGAATAAATTAACATTGTTACTAGCTTTTGTGCATTCTCTTAAATTGTTCCATATCGAGCAACCCATATAAGAAGTAGTTTTTTGACCCTAGTTAGTTTTTCTGAAAGGCTGATCAAGTTTTTGATAGGAATTCCTTGTTCTTAAGCTATTATTTACACTAGTTTTGAAAACCTCAGACATGTATTCAGATGAATTTCTAATAAAGAAGTTAAAGGCACTTGCACTTTTGCATTGTTCAAATCTGTTATTTACATGTGTATATTGTATTCAGGCGAAAGAAAAAGGTTCAAAGGCAATACACTAAAATTTCTTCTGCTGCATCAAATGTTGAAACACCAAAAAATGTGAAACCAAAACGTTCAGCGTCTGGAAAAATCTTACAATTCAATAAAAAAGGAAATCAATGGCACTAATGTTGAGAATTTTTATTTGATTATGAACTTTTCCTTGCTTTCAGAAGCAATAAGCCTTTTAAAGTGTCCTCGCCACAAGTGTGTGGAGAAGGTGCCTCGATGAAGCGTTGCTTGGCTAAGTTGGCACTTTGTCAAGAACTGAATGTTATATGTGATAATCCAATTTGTGAATGCAAACACACATTTTTTCATCACAAACATAAAAAACCAAGTCAAAATGATAACAGTCCCTACAACACTGTTGTCATATCATTGCTAAACCATACGGTGACAAAGTTTCTATTAAAAAAGGAGAGTGAATTGGTCACGTGCAGAAGTGGGTCGTTACCCGACTGCGAATTCTAAAAAATGACACAAAGGACATTTAAGTGTTGGTAAAAAGCTAGGTGGAGTAGGAAGACTCACATAAAAACGAATGCATACACTCCAAAATTGTTATGGCATGGCAATATGTCAAAATGTTAATAACTTGTATGCGATGAAAAAATCGGTCGCCGCTGTTCTCTTCCACTATTCGGAAAGTGTTGACAATAAAACAAGAAATAACCTGCGTACGCAGGATTCCTGTTGTGGGTACCAGGCTGGAAAATTAACTGGAAAATCATCTTATTAAGAAAACATAATGATACCAGCAGCTATTTTTGATTTACTCATATCAATGTTCAAAGAGTTAAGAGCCGACAGCCTTCCAGAAAAGTGTCTACATGGTAAAAGACAGAATCCAAACGTATCCTTGAATCAATTAATTTGGAAGCGTTGTCCCAAAGATGTACTTGTTGAGCGTACAACGACATTGCTTGTCAGGATGTCTTCAGCAGCTCTCTGCTTTAACGAAGGAGAATTCATTCCGGTTAATTGATTTATTGTGTTCGATTATGGACATTTTTAAATCGGAAGATATGAATAATGTTATCATCGAATCGGACAGCTGCTCAATTTAAATCTCCCATTTGTGCTACGACAACAATCGATAACGAAATTTTTTAGTTTTTCGCTCTCGAGTGGATTTGAACCCACGAATTTTTTATTATAATGCTATTACATCGGAAAATTTGCTACCGCTAGGCCACACTGCCTTATCTGTTGGAAATATTCAATATGTCGAGAGGGGCATATTTGAAACTGAACTGTGTAGAACGGGACGGTGTACGTATAAAAAATGGGAAAACTATGTTCCACAATGGTAAAGTTAAGAAAAAAAAAAATATTAAGATCAATTATAAAAGGTTTTACTGATAAAAATTAAGAAGTAGAGGGCTTATTAAATGGCAGTGGAGAGTTTTAACACATTTATTTTATTTTTTTGGGTTTCTGCGTTTTCCTGAAAACATTGTTCCGCTGGCGGCGGAGATTTGTCAAAAAGTTTTCGTTCTTTTGATTTCAAATTTGGCATGTTTATTACATTAGTATGTTACCTACAACCTCTAATTGAATTATACAATAATAATAACAATATATATATATTTTTATAAAACTTTGTATTGCTAATTGGCTCAAAAATTGAGATTTTAGTTTGAAAAAACTAAAATGCTCTTGAAATACTGATGCGAAAATCTAGTTTTTGGTACAAGTTGCAACTACGCGGGTAAGAAGTCATCAGCCAAAATTTCCAAAAAAAAAAAAAAAATATTGAATGGTTTCCGAGAAAAGCCTGCAGCCAGATCTGTTTACCGGGCAAGTGATTTGTTTTCTGTATTGTTTTTGAATAGGATTTTGTATTGTGAGACCATAATAAATTTAAAAACATGTAAAAAAAGAAAATAATTTATTGCTGTACTATCCCTTTAAGTTCTTAAAGACATGAGAATTTCCTCTCAAGTTATGAATAATGACGTTGGTTAGAAATTTCCTGTTGAAATATGAGGATGGATGAACTTTTCATTAAAAGTAAATGAATAAGCTACAATGGATGAAATTTATTTTGCAAAATCTTCAAAAATTGGAAGTAATCCACATTTCAACAGTAGCATTTACGAGGGTCTTTACCCCTTAAAAGTATAATTTTTTCTTTTTAATTTTGCAAAATATTAGAGCGATTTTGTTTCGCATCAAAACTTAACATATAAAGATAAGTTTCTTCGATTACGTTTCTTCTTAACATTTAAACGAAATAAGGAATTCAAACAATTAATTCAAACCAATGAAGGAATTCAACCAATCAGTTTTACTAAGTAAATTTCTTTCAGAATTTAGAATTGAGGGAAATTGGGCTAAAAATATTTCCTATTTTCTTAACCCTGAAGTCTCCCAGAGGATAAGGTGAATTAGATTACAGTTATATAGGTGTGTACAGCATTATTTAAAACAAGGTATTAATTAAGATATTCAATTATTCATTGTATAAACATAGCTTATCCTACAAAACCCTTAACAATATAATGTTGGCAAATTAGTCATTTAGTCTTCAGTATACTCGAAAGGTTCAGGAGGACCAGGCTCTTCTTCGTCTTCATCAGCGGTCGTTGTCGTAGAAGCTATAAAATAAATAGAATAAATAAAAATTAAAAAGCCCATAGTTATTCTTAGTTTATATCTGGTAATCGGAAATATCTGGTATGAGAATTCCAGGTTTACACAAACCTTTTTCCTTAAGAGATAAATTATGCAGCAGATATGAATTAAAAGCAAGACTAACAAACATCAGTTAAAAATACTAGTATTCAGGCTTGAATGTTAGTGTTGTGCCTGAATAACACGATATTTTACCAGCTCATTTTATCAAAGATAGAACATTTTTCGTAAAAGTTTAAAATATTTCCAACAATATCGACATTATCTGGTACAAAGAAAATGAGACCAAACTGTCTCTGTATTTGTCTAGATTTAATAAATCTGCATGAACTGAAAAAAATAACATTTACCACTCTATATCTCACGAAAACGCATTCTTATTATGATATAAATTAAGTCAACATTATGTAGAAAAATATAAATTTTATTAACGAAAACCAAAAAATAAACATAGCATGTGTTTCGACATTAAATGTAAAAAATATACAATAAAGGGATAAAAAACTCTTTAATTTCGTAATCCCAACTTCAGTATTTAATTACCTAAATCTCAATTATTAAACAAAATTTTACCCAAACCGAATCAAAAATTTTGTCGAAAGCCTATAATATTTCAGGTCCAGATCTCCATGGAATATTTTCAAACGTGACCCACTTTTCTGGGAGTAGGATTTCAACAAATGATTACAACTTACCAGGCAAGGGTTCAATGAGTTCCTCTTCTTCACCCTGTTTACAATCTTGCATTATAATTATACCACCAACTATCACCTGGCAAAAAAAAAATAAATAAATAAAAAAAAAAAAGAAAAGAAGAAGCAGGTTAAAGCTACAATCTTAAATAAAATTAATGTGCCTTTTCGAATGTTTAAAAGATATTCGAATAGCTGCACCTCAAGCGTTGCCCGTTTAAACGAGAAAATTAACCTCTGGCATTACTTTGGTAATATCCTTGTTTTTTTCTCAGTATACTATGACAAGATTGTAGTTTATTGAGGATTAATGAAAAATTTGTTATTTTTTGAAAAAAAAAAATATTTTGCAGTTTCAGAAAAAAAAAATGTAAAACATTTTCTTAAAAAAATTTCAGTCGAAATATTATTTTCTTCATGATTTGTATTTACCGGTTTTAAATTTATAATCATAAAATCAAAAATTTTGAATCTTTACTTACAGGTAATAAAAGTGAAATTTTGAATTCATTTTTTTAAAAAGACTTTAAAACGCAAATTCAGCATATATAAGCTTAATTTATACTGACAGGCTTTCGTGTTTTATCAGGTTAAGGTTTTATACTAGTGAAGTTCAAATTGTAACATTTAATGTTGCGGTGAAGTTTTACTTACAGGTTTTAAAATTATGTATTAGTTCTTGTACTTTTTCAGTTTAGAACCCGAACTTACAGGTTTTTAAATTTTTGAAGCTAAACTTACAAGTTTTAAAATCTTAATTTGCACTTACGGGTTTTAAGGGCTGATAACGATCTTCAGTTGAATTCGATAGTTTTTTTAGTTGGGCAGGTAGAACTCGAGCAGGATTTTCTAACATTTCGAAATCCGCTTCTTCTTTTTTCTTATCTTTAAGTACTTCTTTTTCAGTTTCGTCAGTATCTTTCTCAGACTTTTTCTCCGCTTCTTTCTCTTTCTCTGTCTTTGTGTCCATCTTTTCAGAGCTATCTTTTTTGTCCAATTTATCATCCTGAATGTAAAATAAACTTCAACTGAGATATACTCACACCTATGATAAGCTTTAGTTAGCTTAATTTACACTATGTATTTATTGTATGTATTTATAGACCTTCAGTAGGCAGAAAACTGAATATACACTTAGCATATATATGTTCAACTTATGGTCAATGAATTTTTAAAATTTTTAATGGGTTCATATTTTTATAAATGAAAATTTAAAAAAATAAAATAAACAGATTTCGACAAAAATTTCAAAGAAGTTATTTCTAGACGTATATCTTATATCTTTATACAATACTTCTGAAAAAAAAAAAATAAACGGCTGCAGAGAAAAATTGCAAAAATTAACAAGAGAATATGGGTGAAAACTTCATCCAAGGTCCATAAACAGAAAACTTGATTAACATCAGCAAAGTTTTATCACAATCGGCCATTTCCATCGAGAAAGTAAAAATAAAATATTTATTTTGAATTTTCTTATAATTCAACATTTTCTCGAATTAATTATAAACGTGATGGATAAAAGTCATATGATTACTTTTCATGTGCTGAATTCAACAGCCATAGTAAAGAAAATAAATGACGTAAAAAGGTAACATTGGACTGGGAAAAAAAGAGAAAAGAAATATGAAAAAGGACTTCAAGCCGAGGAGCAAATTGCTATACCAGCCCATAACAAAGCTCTGACTAACTAACATTTTTTCGTCTTCAAGAGTCAAATTGTGCATAAAATCTCTTTATTTTGGTGAAAAAAGATATCTGCTGAAAATCAGAATTATATCCAAGAAACGGAAAAATGGTCGTTCTAAAGTATAAAATAAACATCGTACTAATTCCATAGGTTCCTCTACTTGATCTTTCTTTTGTCTAGCTTTAGCTTTACGGGTAGTAGATAAGATAGCAGTGGAAACTTTTTCTTTTTCTTCTTTCTTTGGTGGTTGTATAGATTCTGGGTATGCATATGTTGACGGACGAGCATTTGAACGAAGTTGTAATTTTGGCATCTAAAAGAAAATAAAAAAGCCATACTTCTTCGATTGTTACATAAAATTTAAACATTTAATATAAGCATTGTGGAAAAAACAAATTTACATTTTTTATGATGAATTAGAGATAATTTACAAAGCAAAAATACCAGTCAACATAATTCACAGGGTGCCAGCAAAAACAAAAACGGGAAACATCAACGAAATAAATGGGTGGTAAGCCAAATATGAAAATATTCCAGGGAATTTCAAGGACATCTCCAAGATAGTTCAAAAAAACTTCCACGACATTTTCAGTTGATTGTCAACTATTTCTTCCCTTCATATGTGAACTTTTCTTTGGTTTGGAAAATTTATTATGCTAGATGTACAAAGGTGACTGAACTTGAAAATTTTAAATATATAGTTTACATAGCAAATTTATGCCTCAATTAAGGAAATAGTAAAACTGAAAAAAAAGGGTATTTCCAGAATATTTTCACAAAAATAGAAAACTCCAGAGGATTTCCAGGAGGAAAAAGAAGTTCCAGGAGATTATGTATGTTAACACCATACCATCTTTTGACAACATACTGATCCTGAGATAGAGTAAGCATAATCTTGCAAGTGTTTGTCAATACTAACGCTCATTCTAATAATAACATTCATTTCAAACCCAGTGTTCTTTAATAAATGAAATGTCTAAGGATATTGTTTTAACTTATGTGAGAAAAATATCTTAAGCACACCAGAAAATTTTGACATACATATAACGAAAACTTTTTTCATGTATCCATTACCAGGAAAAAACAACGCACCAACAATTTAAAAAAATTATAGCGATCTTTCTCCTAACCTCTTCTATTAAAAATTGGGCTAGAACTATGACAACAGCTTAAACTGTTTGCACTTATTTTCTTGCATTTCTATCCATTCTAGCAGGAAAGCTGTGGAAAATCAGCCACTTAACTTTAAATATTTTCTTTAAATTTCACAATAACGATTCCACTTCTGTAAGAAATGCAGCATGGTTTTTATGTAATCCACAACTGTTTAATATTTGTTATTGATCAATTTTTGTCATTTGAAATCTGAACTCTAAACTAATACTGAAAACAGGCTAAACAAAAGGATTAAATTCTTACCTTTAGGTTTGAGTTGAGACCTATAATACACGTTGGTGTGAATGCTAATGATAGAAAATGCGAAAGAGGAAACCAATACCAGAACTGTGAGAAAACAAATATTCCAACAATACTTGGAAGGTGGTTCTGACCAGCACGTGATTGCAATGATACTGTTGCATTTCTACCACCTGAATTATTATGTAAGAACAAACAGTTATTTTTATTTTATTTTTTTAAAACATTTTGTTTTAAATGTAAAATCAAAGATAAAAATGAAATAAACATGGTCAAGCTTGTCCAAAGAATTTGCCATGATTTGTCTATAAAATTATGATTCTATAGAAAACAAAAAAAAAAAAAAAAATGCGAAAGTGTTACAAATGGATTATTAAAATAAAGAGACAGTAATTTCATAGATCTTGTCCGCTTCCACAAGCATTCAAAAAATTTTTAGATTTAATCTACAGAAAAAAATCTATGAAATATACCTTTTTTTTTTTTTCTAAGATAAACAAAACATAAGCTTTAAAATTTTATAAAAAGAAATATGAGCTCCACTTCACCTATATGCCAATCATATTTGTCTTACTTAATTTGCAAGTGTTATAATTTTTTTATAAACCAATCTTAAATCAGATGCATACTTAATTTCATTCAGCCATTTGTTAGAAAACAGAACAGGGAGAAGTGTTTTAATGATTTTAATTTTTCACCCATATGTCATGGTAGGATACATTGGTAGCTTTGAAAATATATGAATTATAAAAATATTTCCATCATTTGTTTTTTGAACCTACAATTAGTTTTAAAATAATGAAACAAAATTGATATTCTTAAATAACAAATTTTTATATAAATATTCTATCAAAACTCTCACTGTCAGGATAAATGCCCATGTTTTCATTCATTGAATTCATATGTGGTTACAAACTTTTAATTTTGTACTCTTCGTTTTTTAATTCACTTTGCATTGTTATCTGGGTTGTTGCCAAATTAATATGTTTAAAGAAAATATGTTTGTGAAAACAGAGAATAAATGTTTTTTTTTTGTCAAAAACATGTCCTAAACAAAATCAATTTTGTTAAAAATTAACATATACATATATAAAGTTCATATAATCCTTAGTAAAAATTTTTCTCCTGTCAATGCCAACTAATTTAAAATAACTATTATCTTCTCAAAACGTGAGGAAGGTACTTATTAGATGGAGCGTTTTTAAAACATTGTAAAAGGTGGTTAAGAGAGACAGTGCGCTTATAAGAGAGTGTATAGTACCATAACCTTTTATTTAAATAGAATTTTTCTTATTATAGAGGTTGGTAAATGTTATCACATATGAGCATTTATATATCTTTTGGCTAAACTAATTATAAAAATATCTTGCTACTCCCAGCAACTATTTACCATGTTGTATAGGGCTTCAGGAATATTGTGCTGAAGGGCTTTTTGTTTGAATAGAGTTGATTCCCCATCGCAATTTGTTGCCAGGGAAGACATGCGAATAATAAGATTTTCAAACGTTTTTCAAACATTAATCATTCAGTCGAAAAAATAACGCCACTAATATTAACGCTCAAATCAATAAGCGCATCGATATAAAATTGAAAAAAAAAAAATGTTTGAGCTATGTGGTTCCCAACCAAGTACAACACAAGTCTCATTGGCTTAAAGAATTTTGATTCTTTCTTCACCAATCAGTATGTACAACTGAAAAGTCCTAACAAGGTCAAAACACATCTTTTACTCAGGCTGGGGATCACATAACTTAAACCTTCTTTTTAAAATAATAATTTACAGATCATGGTCTGACCCTTAAAGGTTGTGCTGAATTCATCTGTTTTCTGTTACAATGCCACAGATTTATGGAAAGTACTTTAAAGTCACACTTGTGACTTTATTTTCTTTCTGGTATGCTGCATAATTTGTTTCAGGATGTTTAAAGTTGTCCAGATCTAATTGTTTTTCAAACCTGGATATATATAACAAGCTTTTGAGCAGGTCATTGTAGGTATAGATCGAACACAACATATATTTTTTTAAACAAGGACTAGATATAACTTAAAATACATTATCACTTAAAGTTTAAATAAACACACATTGAGTATATAATAAGTATCATAATTTAACAAACCCTGAAAAGATAAAATGTCCAAAAAAAAAGAAGATTCATTTCATTTTCTTGATTCTCGACCCTTTGTAAAGTTTTTTAAAACTGTTCATGCTTTTGCACATTCCCTTCCTAATGTCGCGGTAGAGATACGTTGTTTGCAATATTTTGAATATGCTAAAAACCTCTGAATTTCATGAGGTGCCATCAAGAATTCCATTTTCTTGTTGCCATTTCCTCCATCAAAGAGAATTGTGTTAAATTTGTTTTAATTATTGAGTGGCTAGCAGAAGCATTTCTCGTTTACTCAAACATTGTGTCTCAAATTTTTTTTCCCCGACTAAAAACTCTTCCACAATGAAGTCAATACTTTCTCCTTCCAATTTTTTTTAGCTTGTCAACTTGTTGCATTACAAAAAAAAAGGATTTTTTTTGTCATCGGCAACACTTTATAATCAGCGAATCCTGCTGATTTCAGCTTTTTGAAAGCAGTTAATTTTTTGTTCATTAATTAAGTTTACGTTTGATATACGATTTCATACTGCAGTATGAAAAATCATTGTGTTTAAGATGTTGAGTTCCTTATCACTTGATCCAATCTATGGATTGTATCTTGCTTGTAGAATAAAGGAAGATCAGTTCAATCCTTCAAGGAATGAATAAGCCAGACATGTAATCGGTTACAGCCCGGTAGATTTTAATATCTTTAAAACATTTTGAATATTACAAATATCAACTACAAATAGCTTTAACAGCATTTCCAACAACTACTTTGGTTAAAGATTATCAGTAAACTAGCAAAAAATAAAATCAAAATATTAAGTCATTTTGACAATGAGATTTATCCCTGACCCATGCATATCAATGTATGGGTGGAGTGTCAACTGAAAATTTTTAAATGAGGTTAAGAAAGACATGTTCCACCCCTCTCCTGTTCAAAGAGAAAACTGTGAAAATATCACTGGATTGACTGTATAAAATTCATGAAAAAATTATAAAAATATAGTTATGATAATGCCGTAATTTCAGATTTAAATATTTGATTTAAATAACTTGAATTATGTGGAAGGTAAGCAAGTAGCTTATCCCCTGGTTCAACTAAGGCCAAATATAATAAAAATTATAAACTTTTGGTATATCAAAGCCAAATTAAAACGACCCTCAGTCATCGAAAAACTCAATCTAAATCTTGTGGATGCTTACACACACTCATGATACCCAGCTAAGTTCCAAATTTAGCTTCTTTCCGAGTATTTTGGTAACCTCTTCTTTTACAATATGACTATGTTACGATCCCTTCTATGAACAACAAACCTGATGGTGCTAGTGGCACAAATCTTTTAAATAATAATTTAAATCAGATATTGTTTCAAAACTAGGCATTTTTTATATAAAGATTTAGAAAATAAAAACAACTCAATGAATGATTTAAAACACATTTGTAATAGATATATAAAATAATGCAAAAGATCTAACTTACCTGCATCAATAATTCCTTGAGCTAAGATCGCGCCAAATTTTGCAATACTATCCTCATGCTTATCAGATATAATTTTCTGATATGATTCTCTGATTTGTTTCACCTAAATAAAACATATTTAATAAAAAAATAAGTTAGAGCATACAGAAGAATACTTTTAATATCAATGTGTTGTTTTAATTTATCAAAAAAAAAAAAAAAAAAAAATCGAATCATTCGATAAGATACAATCTAAGACAGCCACAAGGAACTCAAAAAATATTATCCTCATGTAAAAAAACCATTTTACACATACCACTCACCAATGGTGGCAACACCTATTACTTTTGACCCCCAAAAATGTTATCTAAGTTTTATAAAATTTCACCATTTATTAATTTTAATGGCAAAGGTATTGCTTTGATACCTCTCATACTGAAGATTTAGCAATATAAGTCTATCCAATAAAAATTACACAATTACAAAATATTGTACCTTTGGACATGTAACTTCTGTGTGCTGTAGAACTATTAAGGCTGAAGCAATCAGTGCGTACTAAACAAAAAAATACCAGCAAATGCGTATTCCCTGCATTCATAAATTATTTAAACTTTGGATCTAAATTTTTCTAGTCAGACATAAGGTTTTACAAAAATCCAAGCTAGCAATCACAAAGTTGAATTGAAACCCTTTTAAAGAAATGACACCTGTGTAAAATACATTTACAATGATAATTAATGTTAATATTGTATACACCACAAATTATCATAACCAGAGTTAGATATCATATATTTGTAATGCAAGCAAAAATGCATACTGAACTATAGTGATCTTAATATCCCAATAAATTACCAAGAAAAATTTCAAGCCACTCACTTAACCAAAATCAATATGGACACAGTGTTTCTGTTACTACGATAACAGGGAATAAAATAAGTCTTAACACTTTCCAAAACCAAACTGTCAATTTTACTATCCACAGGACATGTATCAAACAACCAAACTCTTTTGAAAAACCCATTAAAACTTCTCCAATTTAACCTTGATTTCAGAGATTTTTTTGACATTGATTTAGAATCTTTAGAGCATGGTATAAAGTAGGTAATACTCAAAAGGCGTATTTTCTATAAATTCTTTTTATGCTATCAATTTTCAATTACTACCTTTAATATTTTTAACAAAATCACTAATTCATTTATTAGTTTTATTGACACGAGAGCATATTGGGTTGTCCTAACAAACTTTTCAATGAAAAGGCGTTGGCTTTTGCTGGACCTAATTACCTCAACAATAGGAATCTTTAAATTATAATGCTTTAGGTCTACAAATTATTAAATCTCTTAATCATAAATTTTAGCTAAAAAAGATACATTCTAAGGTTTCTAATCTGGATGTATCTAAAAATCTCCCGCAATTAAAAAAATAAAATAAACTTTCAAAATTCAAAATAGGATAATAGGCACTTCAAATGAGAATAATTGCTTTCTTCCAGAGAATTAATTCAGCACCAACTTGTTCATTTGCGCCAATAACTACCCCAAAAAGGTGAAAACACTTTTCACTTGCAATGATGCGATGAGTTCATTATACCAGCCAGGAAACTGATGTGCAATTATTCAGCTCCTTTCCCCTCTCCTCCACTTGCTTTTTATTTCTTGCTAAGTTTTTTTTTCTTTTTTTCTGCCGCCTATTCTTAAATTTTTTTAATAAGATAAAGATTTAAAGGTAAAAGGGGTTAAATTAAAGTTACTTTTGGCAATTTGTCAAAAATTGATAATAATCCCTCCTGATTGATACGACACTAATTCCCACTTTAATGTATATTAATACCATTTGTATAAATTTTATTACCATATATGTATATTTACAACCTATGTGAGCTGTAGCAGATCAAATTGATCTGGAAAATATATAGGCCATGAATGAAAAAAAAAATAAAAATTACAAGCACCTAATAGCTGATGGACATCCGGAAATACTTAAAAAATAACAAAAACACACTTCTCATAAAAAAATGTTCTTTTAGGACAATTATTTTACAAGATCTAGACGCCAGGCCAGAAAACTTCTGAAACAACACAACAAAATCTCATTAAATCTCATACAAAATTAAACAGAATTGAACAAAATTTTTTAGAAATACAATTTCCTATGACAAAATGGGCAATATTTGTGCCCAACAGTTCCCAAAAACCTCCTTTTTGGCTATGTAAATCAAATTACCTTTTACAAAAAAGTAATAAAACAATTTGGAGAGAAATTCAATATTGCTTTAAGGCCAAAAATGACTGCATATGGACATATTCAGTCCATAACTGCAAAACGAGTTATTTTAAAAAATCAATAATTAACACTTTTTTTACTGTGATGCTATGAGAAAAACTACTAATTAGTTACTGGAAAAAATATTCAAGACACAAGGACAGACATACAGACATGGTTGAATTTAGAGGATTCCACAGCTGAAAACTCTTATATATAAATAACCACATCCTATAAGCTAGAACATACAACTCTTATGTCCAAAATCCAAAAAAAGGTATGCTGTTGTCATCAAATATGTCTTTGTTATATTTAAATTCATGAAACTATTATATATTGTAAATTTAACAAAAAATGACTGATAATATAAAACAACTTAAATGAGTCAACTCAAATTCAACAAATTAGACACAAAAGGAGCAGAA
Organism: Euphysa ruthae; assembly: GCA_035046665.1. Lineage (NCBI taxonomy): Eukaryota > Metazoa > Cnidaria > Hydrozoa > Anthoathecata > Corymorphidae > Euphysa > Euphysa ruthae. The sequence goes on from JAUZNK010063158.1 coordinate 24,995, forward strand.
AAATGGCAAAAAATATAACATGCAAATTAGTAAAATTATTTGTTTTTTTCATTTATAATGAAATTCTAATGGATAAAACAACAACGAAAAAAAAACAAATAAACAGCTCTCTATTGCCCAAATAATAGAAAGAAGCAGCAGGCACACAAAAATAAAGACTTTATTTAACAAGTCAGATTTTTATAGGTCTCTATGGAGGATCACCAGTCTAAATCATCATCGTTAGGTTTTTTACCAACAAATTAAAGAAATCAAAATTTACAGAGATCAGTTTGGGATCAAAAATTGCTATTTACGAGCCTTGTAATGAACTAAAACTTTCAGCCATATACTGAGAAGTAAAATTTTCCTATTTTGTGGAACAAATTAGTTAAAAATTAAATTTGCTGTTCGTTTTCCACTTTTGAAAATAAAACTAAGGAGTTTAATTCAAAGTTTTATCAATCATTCAATGAAATTTAATGTCATTTGAAAAAACTATTTCTAAACATATTTGAAACATAATGGTTCCTTAAGATGAATTAAAAGCCAACAAACCTGTCTGACGTAATTAACTGGATCCTTTATAAGAGGCTCCACCAATGCTATTGCCTCCTACAAAGAATGTAATAAATATTATCAACAATACCAGCAAAAATACCAGTGGATTGGCATGATTTCAATTACGTGTAGCATATAAATAGGCTTTATAAATGCTAGAATATGCAGTTTTAACGAAATATTTCCAAATCAATTTGATAATGGATAAAATGAGAAAGAAAAATAATATAATGTAAAAAATATATACATAATATTAACAAACCAATTGTTTTTTAGTGCTAGTGCACCAAAAAACATGCATTAACTACAAAAACCTCATTAATTTTTCCAAACTAAAAGTGACCAATGTTATTACAACAACACCATTAGTCCAAAGCTAATATTTAATACATTGTCTGGCTCGTGATAAAAATACAAAGTTAAACCTATACAAGTCAAATATTTAGGAATCACCTTTGAACCAGTTCCAGCACAAGCGATTCCAAGTGCCATAGCAGCACCGCATCTTACATGTGGATTATAACTCTCTGATAATAATGAGACAACACTTGGTACTTGGTCAGGCGTCCTATAACAATCAAAAACATGTCAAAATGACAAACGATAATAAGACATAGATCGATCTATCTAAATATCTATGTAAATAGAAAGTTAATGACAGACCAAAGCTCTTGTTTTTATTTGTAATTGTATCAGGAGAAAAAATCTCAAATAAAAACTATAGATTTCCCTTGGTAATAATAAATCAAATAATAATTAATAATAGATATATAATAATACATAGTTTTAACCAGTGATCGCAAATATACTAGAAATATTTTTAACGTTAAAAAAATTAATTACATAATGAAATAATTAGGACGCGTAAAAAAATGTACTATGAATAAACAGTAAACAAAGAGTGAATTTCCACCCAAATGATTTTCTTGAATATAACATTAATAAGCAATGAAAAAGCATTAAATCAAATCATGTGGCCTTTTTGCATTCAAACTAAATATTTACTTAAATAACAAGAAACCCAGTGATTGGACAGCAGCTCGCCTGACATCATCATTAACGTCACTGACCTAAGAGATAACAATGAAATTTTACACTCAACCTTAAATATTATTTTCTTTCACTAGCTTCCAAAGCCCATACATAATAATAAAGAAAAATTTTAAAGGCTCAAATGCAGAGCAAAAAACAACTTCTCTGATCCTCTAAAATCACACAAAATGATTATTAGAAAAAAGCTAATGCAAGAGACTTTGATAAATAGTTCTACATATTTTATGAATTTTGTTTACTTACATACTTATAATTAGGGCATATGTCATTTTTTGAAAAAAAAACCAGACCAAAAAAAAAAAAAGATTGCAAACATTGCCAGAAATATTTTCTTTACATCATAAAAAGTCTCAGTAAAAAAATAGGGGCCAATAAAATAATAGCTGAAATATTAAAATTTTTATTTGATACAACACCCCCTGCTTAATATTTCGGCGGATATACAACATTAACTCTTGACAACAAATGCACAATAGCTCTTGACAAAAATCATATATTTTTGTTCTAACTTATCTTGGAAAGACACTTTTATAAATCCTTTGATTTTATGTAAAAAATTTTAAAAATTATCAATATTTTCCAGCCAAAAATTATTTTATTTAAGAAAATTTGAGGCCAGTACCCAAAAAATAAGCTCTCATTATAACATCATGACTTTGTGTAAAATTTAAAATCAGTTGAACAAGGCTCCTGAAAGACAAGTTATGGTCCTAATATTATTATAGATCGATGTACAAACAAGCATAACTTCCTAAAAATATCTTAATTACAGGAAATAAAAAAACATCCAACAAAAGAAACAGATACATACCGCTACATGCAAGAGTTTACGTATCGCTCTATTGTTACCAGTACCAGCATATGCCATGGATATTGTATACATTGCACTCCTCCTTAGAATAGCATCCTAAATATTTAGAAAAAGAATTAGAGTAAACAAACTTAAAATATCTGCAAGGTATGAAACGATTTTTTTTACTAACATAGGTCCTAAAATTCCCAAAACATCTAAAGCATTTAGACAATTTCTAAATAAATCAAATGTTGAAATTCGTTCAAATATCATTCAAACCGACTTACATGCGAGAAATTTCTGAAATAATAAATAACTTGAACAAAGGTAAATCACTTGGTTCAAACAGTATAGTGTTGACACAATATCAGAACCATTGTCTAAAGTTATAAATATTTTCTTTGTTCAAGGGATTTTTACAAATCTATTAAAAACAGCCAAAGTATTACCACTTTTTAAAAGGTGATTTTCTTAATAGTAATTATTATTATCCGGATTCATTACTCTCTATCTTTAGTAAAATTACGAGTTTAAAACTATTATTTGGATATTGTAAAAGTCACTCCACTACTCATGCACTGATCAGTTTTAATGAAGCTATCAAAATACAGCTAGATAAAGGTGGTTTTGCATGTGGAGTTTTTATAGACCTCCAAAAAGCACACTCGAATAAACACCATATCTTACACTGAAATTCGAGACTGTGAATCTTAATTGAGGCGCTACTTGAAATTAGGTTTTTTAGGTTAGTTTAAAGGGCTTAAAGTTTTATGACTAATAAACAATTTACGAATTTGAAAATAATTTTTCAAAAGTTTTGAGGAAAGCGTATTTCAGGCAAAAACAAGAAAGGAAAGATTTATAGGACCCTTGCTGGCTTTGTCAGGGCCTGAGATACATATGAGTTCTATTTTAAATAAATTTTTACTGAGTCACTTTCAATGAAAGGGTAGAGCAGATTGATTATAAATCATCTTTGCTCATTCTATCATATGATAGTGAATGTAGATTAAAATACTATCATAGAAAAATAAATCGAACATTAAATTAGCTATCAATATTGCATAGAACTTGGTAGATTGGATATTATTATATTAGTTCATCTAATATATTTGATCATTCATTCCTCTTTAAAGCTTTATTATGATGTTATCTTTGAAATCAAAGTTCACCTTATCTTTAAGCAGTTGCTCAATGAGTGGATCAGCTTCCTCCATCCTTCCATACATCACCTAATTACAAAATATTTTAATAATATTTATTCTCAAATGCATTGATTAAAAAACTAAATGAATCTGAAAAAAATAAAATGCTTTTTTGAAAATGCTGAATTTTAGATTCTATTCAGCACTATTTTTTAATAGAAAATTATATATATATATACATATCTTCCTGAAAAGAGAAAAACTGGTCAGATCATGGATCTTTTTGTGAACATTTCTATTTTAGAATTGGAGACAAACAGTAGATAACTTCATCATACCAAAGCAATTCCAATAGCTAATCCTCTTAAAATCTTCTCATGCTGTGTTTCTTGTGCGTACTAAAATAAAGAACAAATAATTTCTGTTATCTAGACTAGTCATACAGTGCTGAATTGGTTCTACCATACATTGTTTATTAACAAAGAAGGTAAATAGTCCTCCTTCTCCGACCTATACGCTGCAAGCTATTTCAAAAAGTATAGCTTTAGGGTTAGGCTTATAGGTTATGGTTACCCTACATCTAGTGACATAGGTTTAGGGTATGAAAAAACTGACATAGCCCTCTGTTGATAATATATTTTACTTGGAATTAAATTTTTTTTTATTATTTTTACTGTTTCCCTAAAGTATTTAACACAACGTTGGTCAGAGCAGGAGGACTATTTACCGCCATGTTCTTTATAATGGCCCCTTCTATTTAAAACACCTACCCCTATTTTTATAAATAACAGAACAACTGCTCGCAATTAATTTCAGGTTAAATCTTCATCCGTTAATATTTTACGTTGAAATCTAATTTTCACAACTCAAATATCCATGTCGCTCCAATCAAGTTTCAAAAGAATTTCATATAAAAGATCATTACCATAAACATATCTTCTATTGCTTGACTTGATTTTGAGCCAAGCATTACAAGTCCCATACCAATACCAGCAGCCTCCCCTACACACAATAAAAATAGACATGTACCATATATTACCATCTAGAATGCGCTATTTTCCAATCATCTGTTTTGTTATATTTTTAACAATCAAATTTTCAGATCTTTAAATGAATTAAGCAGCTGTTGTTAGAAATTTAAAGAAAGGAATATCTTCAGCAAAGCTTTAAACCATCACAATTTGTTCAGTCTTCAGATTAAATTCAGTGCATTTCTTAGTTAAGCGTTTTAAATCAAGAAAATGAAAATGCTCAAGCTAACGGAAAAAAGCATTTTAAAGATCTTTTTAAAAAATTACTTTTCATTTTTTCTAGAGCTTAAAAGGGCTCACTCAAAATGTTTCTGCAAAAAGGAAGTGGGATATGAAAGGGCTGGGAAAAAACTATTCAGAACTATCCAAAAAATAAAAATAAAACACATGGAGCCTATCAAAATAAATAAAGTGAAACTGCATCACTTTGTTAAAAGATATACGTGCATTTCTATGTATTCAACTAAAAAAGTTAAACATTAGAAAGTTAAACAAGTTTCTAAAATGTGAGACACAAAAAAAAAAGTACTCACCGGTAACAGCATCATCTTGGTAAAGGTTAAATTTAAGTTGCTCATATATATCTAAAAAATGTATACAGAATTATATCGTCATTTCAAAGATTTAGCAGGTTTAAATTATTCAAAAGCATGCTACCATTGTGGGGTGTGCGTGAAACTTCTATGGTCAAAAGACCAAAATAATCTCAGTAAAATCAAACTATAGCTGTAGTATATTAAAGCGAAAATTAAAAATTCACAATAAATTTTCTCTAGAAAGGCTTACGTTGATTGAATAATTAAATAATAACAGGTTAATTGATCCCAACACCAAAAACCAAAATTTCCTTTCAATAATTGTAGAAAAAAATTTGGCTCTCAGACAAAGCAGATCATAAGAAAATGTGGATATTTAGGCAGACACATATTTAAATTTATAGTATAATTTGTTTATAATTTAAATATATTTATAAATTTATATATAATTTATTTCTGGTAAGGCCTAAAATTGTGAAATTTTCTAAATTATTATTCTTCAAGAAAAAAAGGAAAATGGAGATTTGATGTTTTTCAAATGAAATTTTATTACAGTTCATTGACTGAGAATATCAGCCTGTTATTTTGATAGGCAACAAGATATTAATATACTATAAATCAATTTTATTATTTATACTTTATTTATTATTTAATTTTAAATATTAATGATTTATTGGGCTATGAAAAACGTGATAGATAACCAGTGGAAGTTATTTAGAATTGTCCTGATAGCAATATATTCTAATTGATTGGTGAATATTAAAAATATTCTTTGCTATATCCTCTACAACCAGAGTTAAAAGTCTCCTCTTCAATATCAGACTTTCTAGTTTCGCTGCAGAAGTCTATTCCATTCTCATAGCGGTCATAGCCTATACCAATAAAATCACACTTAGGACGATACTTTGCTATAAATTGTGGATAAATTTGATTGAAATACTGATTGTTGCAGTATTTTTGGTACCAACGTGGTAAGGAGGTATAATATAAACCAGCAGCAATTCATAAAGACATATTATCAACAATCTTGGACATAATATATTAGAATTTTATCAAATTTTAGCACAAAGGCACATTTGACGCATGGTGTAAAAATGATTTTGTAGACGAAAATCGCAAAAATTATGGCAATCCCAAATTAGTACGGA
>JAUZNK010063159.1:0-14714 GCA_035046665.1 Euphysa ruthae
GGTGGACAACAAACTCTATTAACATTTACATTAAGAGCATTCTACTATTGTGCTACAAATTCAATTCAATAAATTATTTAATGCTGGATAAGACATAGTTAAATACAACAATTATAACATATTCCTAAATACTAATCCAACAAAAGAAACATTACAAACAACATTTACATGAACAGTTTTCTCCTTTCCACTCTTTAATTCGACGTTTAAAATTTGCAAGAAGGTAGAAGTTTTAATAATATTCCAAATAAGACTGCCCTTAAACTGGAATGAGTTTTTTCCATAGGTCATAGAAAGAGTAGAAGGAAGATTAAAAAGTTACTTCTAATACACACATTTCATAGAGAAAATATCTTGAATTAGTGTGTAATGATTGATTGATTGACTTATAAATTTCAGTCAAAAGTAACTGTAAATTTCTTGTGTGTAAACTACAGCATTACTAATAATTAACAATTCATCAAGATCAAGAGAAAAGTTTCTGTAGATTGTTCTTAGCGCCTTCTTCTGAACTCTGTCTATAAGATACTTATCCTTTTTGAAACAGAACATCCATATCAGAGGGCAATAAGAAAAGTATGATAGAAGATGGGCCATTTTAATATTTAGAAGTAAACCAAAATCCATCATATTTATTATGTTACAAATAAATTACAAACTTATATGTCCTATATCATTGCATTATTAGCATTAATATAAAAAAATTTTTTTAACAAAAAAATATATAATAAAGGACATAGAAAACCAGAAAGCAAAGACCAGTAAAATGGTTATCAAAAAACTACCTCACCATCAAGAAAAACTGCTCTGCTCTGTAACTTTTTACCGATATAGATTTTAAGTATGGACAATATTCCAAAAGCAAAAAATGCCACACTGCATACAGAGATCAAGTATAACTCCTAAAAAGAGTTTTTTTTAATTTATCCAGTAAACATATTTTTAGCCACTTAACTTTATTAAAGCTATCACTTAAAAAATAAAGCATAGATTTCAATTTTAAGAATTTAACAATAGTGCATACCAGTATTAGGCCTATTCTTTTCATTTTCTATACAGAAAGGGAATAAAAACAAATTATAGTGAATTTATAGGTATTTTGTTTTTCAGATCAATATCAAAGGAACCAATGAAATAAAGTAAATAAATAAGTAAGTATTCATTCACTATCAATAAAAATACAACAAAATAAATGTTACAAATTTAAATGTAATACAATATTGTAAATAAAGGGCCTGTATTAAGAGCAGCAATAAGCACAAGAAAAGCCAAAACCTTATTTTCATTTTGCTCCCTCGATGGGTAGAGGGTGGTCTGTTCAAATATATAATGTACTTATTTAATATAAATAATATAATATGCCATATTTAATTTCTATCTAATTAAATCAGAATCGTATTTCTGTTTTAATTTTGCAAGACGATGTTTCTTCACATTATGTTTGAAAAGAAAAGGGTGGCAGGTAAATAATGGAAAATGTTAGGATTTAAAAGACCAAGCAGTCTTGTTTTAGAGGGTAAAAAAATAAAAATAAATAAAAACATTTTGAACTAACTTTCACAATATAATCTTCATTCACCACATTATAAATAGTTTTTATTGAAACAGCAATTGCCATCACAAGCATTAGGATTGATAGAGTTAACACTGCTCTAGAAATTAAAAAAATACTGTATAAATTATATAGTTACAAACAAAAAAAAAAAAAAAAATGTCTGAAATACTAAGGTTAAAAATGGTGAGATTGTTTTTATGATTTTATATATAAATATGATTATTTAAATATCAAGACTTTGTATGAGCAAACTAAATATTTATGCTGTTAATCACATAGTGCTAACACAAAGTAACATTACTAAAACTTTTCATATTTATGCTGTCCATATTTATGCTGTCGCTCACATAGTGCTAACACAAGGTAATATTACTAAAACTTTTGCTTACAAATATTGGTAACTGCCCAGGCTGTTTTGAGACTCATACCAATTAAGTCATTTACCATCATAACATATCAGGCCTTGCCAAGAATCCCGAGCGATTGCTTGCGCTCGCATAGAGCTCGATTTAATTAACTTTACCTGAGCGTGTAATAACTTGAGTGAATTAATCTCTTGTAATTGAAACTTGCAAAGTTTAGCCCTTATTTGTGTCTGTTTGTGGTTTAAATATATTTAACTGATCATCGACGAGTAGATTTCACTGCTATCTACCATTCCTACGACAGTCAGTTTTTAGAATTTAATTATCATAGTTAAAACCCGCATGGTAAATACAAATAATTTTTTGGAAAACACTCTTCATAAACAAAAAATGAATGCTAGTAAAGGCTGACAACGTTCAATACATGGAAGAAGGGTGATGTAATTGGCCACAAAAAGGAGAGTGATAATGTTGGTAATCCGTATGTTAATTTTGTGTAGTGTTTAATTTGTGCAAAAATCTTAATGGAGAAACACACAAAGTAGCGCTAGAAATTAAGAATCAAAAATGTCCAAAAAATCGATTATATCTTCCTGTCAACAATAGGTATCAATATATTACTTTATATTTTTTTCTAAACACAAAAATATATTTTATACCTTCTTAAAAAAAAATTCTTTTTGGAAAAAAATGTTTTGCGCACATGTATGCTAGCGATTAACAAGTTTTGAATGATAAATATCAAAACAAACATTGTCATTGGTTGGTTTAAAATAATAAAACAATGGCGAAGAAATAAAATAATTTTATTGGTTAAAATTATATTATATTTCACTACCAAAGTAACAAAAATAAATGTTACCATGACTTCTATCAACAAGAATGGCATTCAAAGCTTAGCTATTATTTTTGCAGTCTTTTTCAGCAATGCTGTTTAAGCCGTCAAAGAAATGACTTTCCTATTTCAAGATCTAGTATAGAAAAGGTGCAAACTGTTTACAATTAGAACAGTAAAGCATTTAAAATTTAATTACGTTTCAAAGATATTTATTAAAAAGCAAATAAAAATTTTGAAAATCGAAAGCTAGTGGAAACTAACTCCAATACTCCTCAAAGACTGTTTAGAAAATATTTCTAAACAAATCACACATTCGTTAATCTCTCGTTAAAGACTGCAACTGTACCAACAGCATGGAAATCGGTAAAGATAGTACCTGTATACAAATCTGGGTCGACAAACGCATCTGAGAATTACAGACCAATATTCCTACTACCAAAATTGTCTAAAATTCTAGAAAGAACTATCCATACACAATTCATAGCATATTTAATTATTTAATCAATGATAAACAGTTTGGCCATCATCCACGTAGGTCAATACAACTAACTGCCACACAATTAGCTTACATACAACTAGCTTCCACACAATTAGCTTCCACACTACTAGTTGACGATATTTGCAAAGAGGCAGACAAATCTAATCTAACTGGTGCTGTTCTCATCTTTCTTCTTAATTCGTTTGATACTATATCTCATAGTGTATTAGTAGAAAAAGTGTCAACATACAGTCTGTTAGATCTGGAGCTAGATTGGTTCAAAGATTATCTCTTCAACTGTGAACAAGTAGTTACAGCAGATAGTAAATTATCAAGCCATTATAAATTTAAAACCGGAGTTTCTCAAGGATCAATACCCAGACTGTTTGTTTGTCATCTTTTTCAATGATTTTTATGATTGTTTAAATAAATGCAGTGTGCTACAATACGCCGATTGCAAATTACTTTGATAATAACAAGCTGATAATTAATACCAAAAAATGTAAAACTGAATGCATGTTCTTCGAAAAGCTGAACAGTTAACACGAACAAGACTGCTTGGAGTAAAACATCGAGAAATGCTAATCAATACAACAAAATCTTAAAAATCCTTAGGATGCATTTTAGATCAAACGTTGACACTGAACAATTTTGTTCCTGAATAGTTACAAAAAAGCAAGTAATAAATAGAATGAAATGGCTTTTTAAAATGAGACCAATTTTAACAACAAAAGCAAGTTTAAAAGTATATAAAATGATGATCATTCCCCTTCTGTGTAAAAGTTTAGTTAATTTGAAACTGAGTGATACTCAACGCTCTTCACTGAAATCAATTGAAAAGCGAGCATATAAAATTATTTTTAAAAAGTGTCAAGAGTACAATAGTTTGCCTTTAATTGAAAAACTAATTAAGTGTGAATGTGTTACAGTAAGAAAGTGTATTGACCAAATGACCTGCTCAAACTTCATTACACCCAAAATCAAAGTTGCATGATAGAGACAACACTTGTAAAACTAGAATTTGCTAAAAATGGATTTTATTTCGTGTGCGCAAAAATTTTCAAAGAACTACCAACAGCAGTTAGATTAGCAAAAAAAACCTACAAACTTTAAATTACTAGTTATTTTAACAACTAATTTATTCAACTTTTATTTGCAAATCTTTAGCAGACGAGGGAATTGGAAACAGAGATGAAGCTGAGTTTGTAAAATTCATTGTCATCGGTTTTGCTATGAAATTCCTTTCAAGGTTCTAAGAGGCTATGACCAGCTGCTTTGGAAAAGCAGGTAATGGCATGTATGTTGATCAAACAAAAATAAAGCACATTAAGCGAACTTATATCTCATTTATTGGAAGAACATCACAGGATGGTCAACAGGATCATTGCAATTTATGAATCTGTTTCGAAGCAAATTAAATAAAATTTTCTACAAATCAAGTGTATACTTGATAAATCTGAAAATGCTGGATGTTTTTGTCCATGAAATTAACAAATAATCATAACTGAAATTGTTTTAGATTTATGGAAACAATGTTTAATGAGCGACAATCTGAGAAAGATTAATTTGACCAAGATGTGCGTAACAGCTGAATTCTACATTGAAAGGGAAAGCTATACTGAAAATTTGACTGAAATGAACGAAAAGCTTTGTTCTGCCACTGCCTTATAGTGGTTTCAACTCATACCTGTTAGAAATAGAAGGAAAACAAAAACATTAAAAATTATCACAAATAAAAAACAGCAGAAAAATAACTTTAATTAGGTATACTTATATTGGAGATGGAGACTTTATCATGTTTGGCAGTATCATGGAATTGGAGAGAGTAAAATATTTGAATGTTTTCTAAATTTCCACGGTAAAAGATAAATAGGCAAGCATTCTTAAAGAAGTCAAAAAACATCCTCTATGCAAGGAAATACTAGTGAACTAATGACAAACAAAAACGCAGCTATACTGGAAATGGGTTGAGCAATTCTAGTTAGAACTCTTAGACGATTAGGCGAGGAACTTAAGAAGTTCTAAGCAATAACTATGATGACGGAGAGAATTCAAGGATCAAAGCTACTACAGAAAAAGCCCTTGCAAAAATGAGAAAACTGTTTAAGCCTGATTAATACCTTCCAACTTCTACCATTGAATCATTCTTTTCAAAAAGAGGAGCTAAAAAAAAAAGGACTGACAGCTAATAAACTTGATGATGAAATTAATAAATGATGAGGAAGAGAAAGATGAAAACAATGAAGAAGCTATCACAGAAGTTATTGCAGAAGTCAGAAAAGACGCTGTGAAATTCATTTCACTTACAGTGAGTGGAATTGGTTTGAAAAAAATGAATGGATAGTTGTTGCTTATCCCCAAAACTGGTGCCCTGCTCAATTTGAAAAATATGATTCCGAGATGAAAGAAGTACAAGTACACTTTCTGCATCAATCAGATTCAAACAAATCTTGGTTTATATGGTCTAAAATTGCATCTGCTAAAGAAATGGACAAAGCATGGGTAGATGAATGTATGTAGTTTTAAATTAATTGTTCACATAGTAATTCTATGCCTGCATTATATGATAATATTCAAACACTTAAAACAAAATGATTTCTTATTCAAACTGTTATAAGTGTGTTTTTACTTAGCTGAACTGAATTTCCATTTGCCTACACCACTTGCTGGAAAAAGAATTGTATTTACATTTCATACAAAGGAAATATTTCAATTATTTCTAGTGAAATATTCCCTTTACCAATATCTTCACCAGTTCAATTCAATTCAATAAATTTATTTAACGTTGGATTAGATGTCATTAAATACAATAAAAAATATTCGTAAATATTAATATAATCCAACAAACTTATTATATATAGATGAAAAATAAGGAAAATATTAGCTTTTGAATTCCGGTCTGCGAATTATCAGTCTGCATTTTACACACTTATTAAAATTGCCATGAATCCTAAACCGAAAATTGAAGCAATTTTTTTTTTTTGTTTCTAATGTTTTTTCAAGGAAAAAATTGGATGGTTAAAATTTAAATAATATCTGAGACACCCATGATCCTAGTTTTCAGTACTTTTGTCAATCCTCTGGTGCATTTGCTCTTAAAGACTATTTATTAGTAAGAATGTCAACAACGACCTTCGTAAATTAACTAACTGGCTTTATGCAAATTATATAGCCTGAAATTCTGATGAAACCGAATTTGTTAATTTTAAAAACAATTGAAGGAATTTTAACACAGGGATGCATCCAGGTATGATTTCATAGCAGTGAACTCCTATAGGCACCCAAATAAATGTCCCCAAACAATAAAAAGCCAAAAAATAAAGAGCAATAAAACTTTTTTAAAAGACTTTTGTAAATCTACAAATATTTAAAACCAAAGTAACAAACCGAAAAATACAGTGTTTATCCTTCATTTTCTAAACGATTCAACTAACAAAAATTACAGCTATCCAAAAAACTTCTTCTGACGATCCTTGTTTTTTGTGAAGAAAAAAGAATAATACGGAATTTAAAATAGTTTTATTTGACTCAAGACTTAACGCTATTTCAAAGTTATTTTATTAAACTGGATGCACACTTAATCCAATTTTTAATATTAATAATAACAATAATATTAACAATAACAATAATCCGTATAAGGCAAATGATCTTTGAACATAACAGTATTGTTCGAATATTCGATAAACAAAAATTTATTTATTACATAAAACGTTGTGTGACAATTTCAACAATAAAATTATTTCATTTATAAATATTAACTGGTAAGTTATAATTTTTTTTTTCAATTTTAAATATTTGTAGTATTTAATATTTTAAAAATAGTCTTTCACGATAATTTTTAAATTATATAACTCTTGCGGTGTGGACCACTTTTTCAGAATGCAGTAGTATTAGATGAAGCACTCTTGTGACATTTTTTTTTGAAGAAAAATTCCAAGATTCTAATTATTCTATCCTTCTTCTCTTTTTCATACAAACTATGAGAAATTATAATAAATGATAAGCTTGACAGAAACGGGTAATGTTTCACTATATATTGCATAAGGTTTGGTTTTTTACAAATATATCTTGATAAAATAAACAATTTTTTTCATTTGTAACCTTTGTGTACTTGGAAAAGCTGCATAATAGTTTTATGGTTCGGTAATTCTATCATTAGAAAATAATTTTTTTTCAAATAAACAAAACTTTTCAGAGATCATTTTAATATATAAAAATGGGCTATTAAGCTTTGTATAAAGAATTGATACGCGTGTAATTCTTCTAAGTATATTCGACTTATTTTAATGCACTTATTTTCTTAATAGAATATATTTGGAGATTTGTTATACTTGTGGTTTAACTGTCATTTGTCGTAACCTTGGATACACATTAAATATGCGTAATTATAAAATTCTCAAACTATTTAATCATTTTCTACCTTTTTAATTTTTATTTCAAAGAAAAAGTGTTGACAGTGTTATAATAATTATTTAATAGGCTTAAACGTGATTATTTTATTAAAATAATTACCCCTTCCTTTTTATACTAGTGGTTATGTGAGGTAATCTTTTGTGGCAAGTTATGTTGTTATGACACAAATATAAATAGAGGGGAGGGGCATATATAAGGATCAAATATAATTACATTTATTCTAACATTGTTACGGAAAAAAAAAACTGTTTTGATTTTTCATCAATATATTAGTCATTCTTTAAATAAAATAAACACACTTATATCCTACCCCTACAGTGCAGTAAACAAAATATATGAATCTAAATAAGATTACAAAAAAATCTAAATAAGATTACAAAAATATTTTCACAAACGATAATTTGTAAATCAAGTCTAAATTGATTTTATATTATTTTTATTTCCTTTTGTTCTTGTTTAAAGATGGTTGGTCTACTAAAGACAATGGGCTAAAGAAAAACAACAGGGAAAAAAATTCCTAATAAGAGAGCTACATCTAATTCATCAAAAATAATTGAAAAGCCAAATACAAAACAAATTAAAAAAATTATTTTGAAAAAGACGATCAACAACAACAGAAAAATGATGATTCACAATACGTAGTTGAAGTTGAAAAAAGCAGTGCTCAAGATCATGACATGGCACCTGATAATGCAAGTGAATCGAGTGTAGAGAACAAATCATCAGAAACAGAAGAAGAAGATCTAACTCTATGGCAAGCGCTTTATCTAGTATTAGAAGGATGTATCTTGAAGACCACCAAAACCAAGAAAAATGAGAGAAAAGATTCCCATTTGCTTTTTATTCTGATTCAAAAAATGGTTGGCTGTGTCACACATGTTACGGCAGAGGAAGTGATTATTGGCTAAACCCCACTGTCAAGGTTCAAGAAACATTCAATTAGAAAGAAACATGAGCTTACAAAGATAATGAGTAAATGAAGCATATAAACATCTGTACGACAGAGAAAAACGCCAATCTAACAACCAAAAAAAGAGAAGTTAAAGAGTAATCAAGAAATTTATCAAAAAAACATGCTTTCTTGCAAGGAAAAAGTTGGCTCTAGTGGAAAATTTTAGTGACGTTATTGACACTTAAATGATTAAAGTGATGATAACATATAAAGTCATTTAAAAGAAGTCAGGCGACTTATAAGTCTAAACCACCTGCAGAGGAGTTTATTAAGTGTCTTAGTGAGCATATTGAAAAAGGATAACTAAATCGTCTATTAGCTGCTCATGAATTTACTTTGATGGCGGATGAAACAACAGATATGGGTGATCAATGTGAGATATCTATATTTGTTAGAATAATTTGATTCCGACAGCCATGAAGTCTGTGAGGAATTTTTGTTGGTAGTAAATGAACAGAGGCTTTGTGTAATAAAATTTGTAACGTTTTGCAAAAAAATGGGTTAACATCGAAAACATGATTTTTAATGGTATGGATGGTACAAATACCATGAGTGGTGAAACTTGAATAGCTTGATAGACGGTTTGAAACCCTTACTGCAGTTGACAGTTCTGTTAAAGCGGTGTGGAAACTGATGAAGTATTCTTCTGTGAAATCAGCAATATATGGAGAATTCAAATTAAAAAAACAAAAACTATTAAAAGTAGCTTATATGATGGCTTTCCCATGGAGAAGCAACAAAGCGTTTGATAAAAAGGTTTGGCCCCTAATTGATTGCTTGGATTCCTTTATAGCAAACAAATGTAAACACCAGAATTAGTTGGAATTCGTAATGAGCTGTTTAATCCAGATAACGAATTTTTTCTACTTATATTAATCGAATTTCATTGTTTTATATAAATAAAAACTTTAATTCTTTTTACTGAGCATGCTACTTCATTCCTGGAAATGTCACATGACCATACAGAGTTAGCACATTGTACGAGAGGTAATAACTTCTGTTTTAGAGCAGTTCATTGAAAAGTTTAAGGTAGCGATAAAATTACCTTTCATCAACAATGTGCTCAATAAGCTAAAAGGAACTATAGCAGTCAATGATCCTATGTATTCAATATTATTGTGAAAAATTCTAGCAAGGAAAAGTTATGGTGCAGTTCGAACTTCTGAGTTCCAACAGAACAATCAACAGCCCCTGCATTAATTGACAAAAAGGAAATTTCTGAAGAAAATGTTGAGAACTTCAAAGAATTCAACTAAAAACAACTAAAACACTTAGGGAATAAGAGTAACGAAGATTTAAAGGAAATTTTGAAGCAAGGTTTAATTGAAAACGCTGACTTATATAAAAATGAGCATCCAATTAAAGTCAACAAAATTTATCAATCCATGTATGCAGAGAAAGATCGTTATCCTAATATATTTTGAGTGTTGAAGTTTTTTTAACTAATTGCTATGGGAACTAATGGTTGACAATTATGATTCTATGGATGAACAATGAACAGCGCTTTAGTTTTTACATTGACGCTATAGTTTTTTTAAACATAAAAGAGACAATACGTAACAAAACATTTTCATTCAGTGATTTTCTTTTATATATGTTAAATTATTTATAAAACGCTAAAGTTATGAAATAATTGATGATTAGTTTTTATTCATTTTCCTGTTTGTCATTAAAGCTCTTTTCATACTGTTTTTTACAGACTTAACCAACTCTACTTTACGAACTATTTTACAAGTCCTGAAATATTTAAACGACAAAATGCTTATTCAACGAATAAAAGCGATCAATTTGTAATATGCTATTTATCTTATTTGGAAATTTTAGCAAAAAATTTGACAAAATCAAAGACTCAAAATCGAAAAGGTACTTTAACATAAATTTTCTGTTCTTGCTAGGCTTCGAACCCAGGTTACGATAACTCATTAATTTAATTAAGGCAAAGCACTTTAGCCAGCTAAACTTTAAGAAGTACGGATAAAAAACGAAAATTTTTAATAAAAAATTAACGATGTTCTTTACATTGTTACAGCAGCAGTAAAATATTTGAAGATTGTTAACAAAAATAAATCATTTATGTTAAAGAACCTTGAAACTAATAATTTTGATGCACTTTAGCTTTTTTATAGAAGGGTTCAAAGACAAGAATTCCACGATAAAAGAATATTCAATGCAATAAAACTCAGAAATGATTTATTTTGTAACAATGTAAAGATAAAGGCAGACTTGTTGTCTCTAGTGTTTGGGGTTCACTAGTTAAACCGTATTCACCTCATTCATTATTGCAACGAGATAAGATTCTTCTAGTGTTTGGGATTCACTAGTATTATTGTCCCCCATGTTGCTCTGATCTGAGTTGACTGTGTGATCCCCATAAGCATTTTTGTAGCGAATTTTCGTAACGGATAAAAATTTTGCTAAGGCGGCAGAAACCATAAGTTATTGTTATTGTTTTGTTGGCATAACATTAAGGACTTCAACCAGCAAGCTTATGATAGTAAAAACACTGGAACTACGCTTTAAGCCAATCTGGAAACATCATTTTCTAAAACTTCAGAATTAAATGAACAGGTAAACATGACTAAAAACGATGTCCCAAAAAAATGGATGCGTACCTGTAGAAGTGACAAGGTTATGATCAAAGTTAATAGCATTTTTCCTTCCTAATATATCAAATATTTAGGAGTTTTAATCGATGAACATATTTCGTGGACAAATGACACAAATGAACTAAAAAATTTAACAGGGCCAATAGCATATTATCAAAAGTGCACTATTATGATGATAAAAATGCACTCAGAAACTTATATTTTACTCTTTTTGCATTCGACCTTAACTACTGCTGTAAAGTTTGGGGTTAAACAAGTAGTTTTCAAGTTCATAAATTACTCCCAATCCAATGGTCTTCTATGAGAATAATCAACTTTCAACCTTTCTGATCTGAAACGGTTAACACATTTACTCATCTACATATTCCTAGATTTCATTCTTCGATTAAATTTTTAAATGTGATGGTTGTTTTTGACTCTATTACTGAAAATATTCCTTTGTCGTTATGAAATTTTTTCAAGGAATCTGATAGAACTCATAAATATGAAACACAGCACGCTGCTAATGGAAAGCTTGCGGTTTCTTCTTTTAAAAGCAAAAAATATGGTTTCAATACCAGAAAAGCTAGCAGCTCTAGAGAAAGATTGTCAACCAGTGTGGTGGACATTTAAGTTCCTGAGACATATTAGCAGATGGTGGAATTATGAGTCTTGTCAATATTTTCAGAAATGGAGTTGATTGACTGTGTGAAAGGAGGATGGTATAAGAAGAAAAAATAAATGGTCGAATGAAGAAGAGAGACGTAAATAAACGTACAATTTATCGGGTTTTCAAGATATTTAATGAGCTACACGCAAATTGCCACAAACAAAGATGCCAAGGCCATGTGAGTCTTTGCGATTGATAAGAAGGTAACCAGGTACAAAAAGTCAGACAAACTTATGGAAGGATCAAGATTTGTTTCACAAATTGCCAAGTTGTTAGGTGATGAACAAGAGAGAAAAGATTCCACAAATATTATATCGTAAATATAATAAAGGTTAGGGTGATGTGTCTGATTTAGGTTTATTAACAATTTTCATAATACATTGGGTTTAAAAGAATTGCTAATGCCCTGTTTGAATAACTTGTACAGAAAATCAGTTCAGCCTATAATTTTGCCAGTCAGTTATGAACATTATGCCTTTGCAAAAGTGGTGTTGTGGCCTCAGAGAAGCAAGTCATTACAGATGCAGAGTCACCAACCAAGCACAACACTTAACAACTGTTGATGGAGCAGCCACTCAAAGTTCTAGTAAATTTGTATTTCGACTCCTTTCTATCAGTTGGCAATGTACCAATCAGGAAAGTAATACCTCAGCATCCTAAACAGAGATAACTAACAAGCATTAAACCGATATGAGCTTCCTATACTCATCAAACAAACAAAGACAGTAGGACGATGTAGGTACTTGTTGCTCTAGAACAGACATGGAAATGCAGACAATAGGCAAAAAAGGGCTAGAAGACCAGGTGGTATACTCTATCTACTCCTTAAGTTTTTATTGAGACACCAAATCTAGGAAGATTGCCACTCAAGGCTAAAGAGGTGTTCTTCCACATGAGGCAAGACGTGACCCGGACAAGACCGGATACCAACCTGGTATTTATAATGTCTCGGGTACTTGACATGTAATCATAAATCTTAAGTTTTTTTCGACAAAATAAAAAGTGATGTTAATAATTATTTATTATCTTTAACCTGCGAACAACTTTTCAAAATTCCTTGGGATCCCTTTAATAAAACTTACCTCCTTTAAACTTATTTAGTTAATATTACCCTATGCTGGCTCACACAAATAAACTGTGCTGGCTCACACAAATAAACTGTGCTGGCTCACACAAATAAACTATGCTGGCTCACACAAATAAACTGTGCTGGCTCACACAAATAAACTATGCTGGCTCACACAAATAAACTATGCTGGCTCACACAAATAAACTATGCTGGCTCACACAAATAAACTGAATGCTCTGGGTTGCAAGAAAAATTTATCTTGATTCTCTCCAGTGAAAAATTACTTTAGATTTAAAAAATCAAATTGAGAATTCAACAACGTGGTATCAGCTTTTCTATTCTATCTGCCTCATAAATTACAGTGGCTAAATGCCAAGTAAATCAAAGTTTTCATAGTTTTTTTACCTGCATATTAGTAAAATCTTAATGATTTTGGATGCACAAGACAACCTATGAAACACAAAAAAATGAAATAAGTAAGTAAGTAAGTATTTATTCTGCCACAAACAAATGTACATTAGCTATGAAAAAATTACAAGAACAGAAAAAAAAAAAAAAAACATTAAGATAAAAACAAATGGTGACATGGATAGGCACAAAAATTTTCTGTCACAACAATATTTCCATTGTGGTCCCATTATACATCGCACATAAAAACAGATTAAGCCGAAGCATAGTGAAAAAAAAAAAGAAGATATGTAAATATTTAAAAAGCGGTTTTTTACAGAATTATAATCTATATTTATTAGGTCTAAGAACTATATCCAGAGAGGTAAAAAATGTCTCCTTGATCTTATGTTTAAATACGTTATAAATAAACAATAGAATTACCATGATGGGTTGAGTTTTTAAAAATTCATTATAAATATGCACAAACTCCATGTGCCCAAAATTAATATATTGCTGCCATAGATCAGAAACTGACTGAAGAGGCAAATATTTAAGAGCCAAAAAACCAATTCATAAAAAATCTTTTTTTAATAACAAGAAGCTAGACCAATTAAGGTAATCTTTTTGACCAATGTTTTCCTAATAATAATTGCCCTAATAGTCTAATAACTAGACTACTCCTAGTTTTTGAATTTTTATAACTTCTATATAAATTTAAACCATACCAAATGTAGCCTGGATATAAAATAAACTTAAAAACAGATTTAAAAAAAAATCTATGAAAATAAAATCACAGGATATAGGATTTAGTAATTTTGCGTATTTATTTTATTCGAAAAGTATTATCATTTTACGTAACAATGAATATTTCTTAAATGCCCCTTTCAAATGACTAAAATAAATGTTCTTCTAATTTTATACGTGGGAAAACTCAATTCATCAGAAGCTTATTATAATCAATCACTCAAATTGCTTGGTAAACACCTACCCTTTTTCTTTGCGACAAAATTGAGAATAACCTTCTGCTCCACTGAACCGCCATAGAATAATCAATGTGGTTATAATATCAAGCAAAGTACTAATCTAAAAAATAAAATAAAGACCTAACTTTGAGAAAAAAATGGTGCTAAAAGTTTATTGAATAATAATAATAATAATGAAACAAGCACTAGATTGTGAATTACTTCTTCACGCAGATAACTCTTACTTGATTTTCCAACATAAGGATATAAAAGAAATAGAAAAAATTCTAAACAGAAATTGTTCCAAACTTTGTGAGTGGTTTGTTGATAACAAACTAAGTGTGCACTTTGGAGAAGAAAAAAAATGAAAGCTAAAAAAGCAGATCCCTTGAATATAATTTATAGAGGCACATCCATTAAACAACATACCTCAGTAA
>JAUZNK010063170.1:0-14714 GCA_035046665.1 Euphysa ruthae
GTCTCCTAGGGGGGTCGAACTTGCACCTCCGTGAGAGAAAACCAAAGTCTTAACCGCTCGGCCAGACAACCATAAAAGTACAAATAAAACCATAAGAAGTACAAATATGTACACATTAAAAGTGATGGTTTCTCTCAAATTTAGTAATAGTTCTCTGTAATAATGTCAATACTTTCACCTGGGGTAAAGTTGTTAGTTGTGATAAGAAATATTTAAAACTTAGGAATTATACTAAAAAATTAGATTAAAAAAGCAAGTATTCCAGAAATTTCAAGAAATTAAATTAAAACCTACTGAAAATTCTTGTCTTTAGTAATGGGATTTTAACGAAATTTCACTTCCCTGTGCGCGTCTGCACGTGATGCACTTTTTTCAAATACTTTCAAAGCTTTTTTGATTTTGTGCTAAATTTTAATTGGTTGAGTTAACGGAAGAATTTTTTTCAAGTTTTCATGACGGTAAGCAGACATGGAGGTTTTGATTAGGCAAATATATTTGCACATCAAAAAAATTGGAATTATCCATTAAATATTTACACTGGTTTATTTTAGAGATAAATCGTGTGAGAAATGATATATTCTGTCCATCAAGTTTCTTAATCGCTTTGCCAAAGCCACAGGGAAATATTGTAAAGTTAACAGAAAAAGTTTTCGCAAAAGTCAAAGAATATCCAAAGGTTGGCCTTTTTTGTTTGTTATCAATAAAACTCTTTTAGTTTATGGCATATTAAATTTTTGTAAATATTAAAGTATTAAAAAACACATTATACTGGTAAATGTAAAATTAGTTTATTATAGTTAACATCAAAAGTGTGCAATGCAGTGAAAAGTTCTCATTTTATCATTACATTTTACAGGAGGTAAAACTGTTTATTAACCTATGTTTCAAAAATTTCTACTTCTTTCTTGCAAGTTATTTTGCAATAAAGGTGTATCATCTTTTAAGAAGGTTTAGTTTTGTTTTACAATATGATCAATATGTATCATCAGTCACTAAAATTATTGCTTATTAAAATTTGGCATGAACTTAGAGAACCATAGTTTTTGAAAACATATTGCCACTTGTTGAAGCTTTTCAGAACTGATCTCACAAACAGGTAAAAACTTATTATTCTTTGATATGCTTTAAAATATGCTCTGATTTTATAAAATTATTTTTTATACAAATTTTTTATATAGTTTAATTTTTTGAGCCTCGGATAACGAATGGTTCAAATTTTTCATACCATATAAAGAAAATATACATTTTATTTTTGTGTTTTTTAGTTTAATTTTGTTGGACGCATTATTGGGCCTCGTGGATTAACATTGAGGCAGGTTGAACAAGAAACTGGATGCAAATTGCTTGTTCGAGGGCGTGGCTCAATGAAAGATAAAAAGGTAGAAGATGAAAAGCGTGGACAGCCAAACTATGAACATCTTGAAGAAGATCTACACGTTCTAATAATGGTTGAAGATGCAGAGGAAAGGGCCCGGTTGAAGCTTAAAAAATCAGTTGAAGAAGTTAACTTTTTGTTGACACCCCCTGTAAGCTTTGTTTTTTAGTATTTTAATCCATACACTGCTAAAGTTTGATTAAAAAAATTTTTAGCGAAAAGATTTCATCTTAGATAAGTATGGTGGCCCAAACAAGCCGTAGTGAATAATGATTTGCTTTTTCTTTAATAAAGCTAAATTAAATTAAATCGAAAGAAATGGAATTAAATGTCAAAGGAATATTAAGAAAATATCCAAATTAATTGAAAAAAAAAATCAAATCTATCTCATGGCCTAGATGAGCCATCGAGAAAATTGCAATTTTAAAGAGTTTTATAACCAGTTAAAATCAACTATTTTCACGTGTTAATAAACTATTTTACAATTAAACGACTTTAAATTTCCATCAATCATTTCCATGACCCAGATGATGTTTTTTTTTTTTTTTTTTTGGACCTCTGATGAAGGAGGAAAGAATCTTAAATTTCATCATGTTAGTCCATCTGTAGATAATGCTTTTTCTCACAAAATCATGATAGGATAATGTGACAAAACTTGTTGAAAAAATCAATTCTTCAGATCTTTGTAAAATTGTTTTTCTTTAGTATTGACCAAATTTGATCTTTTTAGACCTAAAAAGAGTGTTTTAAAAAAATTTCTGATTAACTTTTTATTGCTTCTTTTTTTTTCATGAATTTAGATAACTTCATAAGACATATTGGCAACAGTTGTAAATTATATTTTTACAATTTCCTAAACACTTTCGCAAAATTACCCTTTGTTGGCTCTGTCAATTCCTGTATGTGTCATCTTTCGAAGTACCTTAGCACTCCACAAAGCTGTTCCCCCATGCGGTTTTAACATCAGAGAATTTGTGTTTTCAAAAATTAATTTTTGGTTTGATTTTTGTTTTTCAAATTTTGACTGCAAAAGTTAGTATTACCATTACTATTTTTTAGGTGCAAGAATAATTTCTTTATTTAAATAAAAGTAGAAATATATGCTTTGTGTTTTTTATTTTTATTTCTCAATTTCGTTCTTACTTTCCAAAAATTTTGGTTTTTGTTTCCAAATTGAATTTAAAATTGCAATTTTTGCGCATTGATTGTAATGCTGTGACGGTTCATAGTGACTGCAACGTATTGAAAACAACATAAAGGATATTTTTGTCACATGTAAGGGAAATGCATGGTCTCATGATTTTTTTATTTATTTAAAAAGTATATAAATTAAATACACTGGTTTTATTTTTATATTGCGTTTACTATAAACTACACGGCTGTAAATATACTGTATAGATGTGTTCCTTTAGAATCATTATTTTATTATCTTCACCCTTTTGAATTATGATCAAAATATCCAAGATGTTTTTTATCGCGTTGTGTTAAAAAAGCTATGTAAAACAGCTATGCTAAAAACAATAGTTTCATGGGGTGAAGTCCCTTACCTCCAAATCCATTGGGTTGCTTACAGAATATCCCAAAGCCATCCAGCTGATTTGGCTTTTTACTTTGTGTCGCACAAAGAAAATAATTCAGATTTTGCGGATCTTTTAAAAACTGCGACTTTTATTCTTGAGCTCTTCTACACTGTTAGGTATTTCCAAGCGAAAAAAAAGAGTAATCAAAAATTTTCCAATCTGTAAAGCTAATACTACTTTTCATGATTTAATAGTGACATTCAATTTTCTTTATGCTATTTCTATTTATTTCGCTTTTTTTATTTGCTTATTAATTGGTGAAACTCAATTCTTTTTTGTAGCTGTGCCCCAGGTTAAATCTATGCCCACTAGCTTAGATCTTTTGTTATTTCTTAGTTGTGTAATTAGATCGTCTTATGAAAAAGCATCTTAATTTCAATATTTGTTGCTTTGATATGTTTATTTTTTCTGTAGAAGGATGGTGAAGATGATATAAAAAAGAAACAACTTCAAGATTTAGCAATTCTCAATGGAACGTATAGAGCACCCAACAGTAATGAAAACTTTAATGGTCATACTCCACAACAAGCTCTACGTAAGTATATTGTTATGTCTCATTTTAAATTGTAAATTACCATCTCTACTTCCCCCATTGCAATGGGGAAATTTTTCCACTGAATGCCACTGGGCTTAAAAAAATATCCTGGTGAATGTATGGGTGGTGGGTAGTGATTTTGATATTCTGGTGAATGTATGGGTGGGTGGTGGGTAGTGATTCTGGTGAATGTGTGGGTGGTGGTGGTGATTTTGATATGGTTATTAAATTTTTATCTAATGATTGGAGTTGTAGTATTAACCTTCTAGTAAATGTCATTTTTTGGTGAATGCTTTAGGGAACAAAATAAGTGGTAGAGTGAAAAGAGTAAGAGTTAAATCTGGCAAAAGTCAAAAAAAGATTTGATCACACAACATTAATCCAATTTTTTATTTCACTGGTGGGTGTTATAAATTCCTATCGTCTAAATTACCTTTATTGTACTGGTATGATGAATGTTATTGTAAATGTTATTGTGAATGTGTTTGAGGAATTCTATAGGTCTCAAACCAGAAACTACTTTTCAAAGAAATTTGAGGATCAGAAGATCTAAGGTAACTAACGTTTAGAGTCCTGGAATTTACTGTAAAAATATTTTTCTAATTTTTTCCTTTGAATCAATCCCAAAAATCAGTATTATTGTCTTGATCCAAGATTTCAATTTCAAACATTGATCCAAAATTATTGTTATTAAAAATGGAATAAGACTTCAATAACTATGGATATTCCTTTGAGCCTGTATTATGAGACCAACTTGTAAACAAACTTTGAGATCCCCATAAGGTTTGAGATCACCAGTATATTTATTTCCTGGAGTAGTATAATTTTTCAAATTTTGCTTTGGGCTAATGTCTCAAGACATATATATATTTTTTTTAGCTCCAGCAACATCACACCAACAACATAATGGACTTATAAATTTCCCAAATCCAGCTCCGGTACTTCAGGCAAATAACTCAACATTCCCTGCCATGCGAAATAACACAGGTGAGCCCATGTTGGACAACATATTCTATCAGTTCTGTGATTTCAACTTGAGTCCCATTCAACCTCCTCTTACACCTACCTCAGTTCATAGCCACTAACCTCATTCTCCTTCTGTTTTTTAAGCCATATTGTCAGATCTAGAATCTGCAATTTTAATACATCTGGAATCAAAATAAAAATTTGTTTTGGACTTTTTTTTTCTTGATTGTTAGGGTTTAAAATTTTACTAAATTGTTTAATGTTGCACAAAATAATTTATCTTGTTAAAAAAGGATTTTAGTGATTAATATTGGATTAAATAGCTTAAAAATTAGAAGTCCTGTTTCTAGTCACTTTATAACATCCAGAGAGTAAATAGCTTAAAACCAACTATCATTTTGTAATAATTGTCTTAATTGCAGAGCATTGAGATTGATGGAGAATTGCAAAAAAAAAACTTGATGATTGATAGATTTTAGATCCCTGCAATAGATCTTTGTGATTTTAGATCCCTGCAATAGATCTTTGTGTAATTTGTCTAATAATTTCCTTATTTTGGTCCCTGGAATAATAGTGCTTCACTGAAAAACATTTTATAAATATTCTTTCCAATGAAATTATTTTACCTCTAGGTTATTTTGATTAAATTTATTTAAAAAATATTTTTAACCTTTTAATTGTTTTTTTTTTTTTTTTTTTTTTTTACATACTAAATTAACCTTAAATAAGATTTAACATTTAATAAAAGTTTCTCTTGAATGGTTGAGTTATCTCAGCAAAATTACTAATTTGAAAATACTGTTTTAAAAGAAAATTTAAAAAGAAAGTAATAAAAGCACTTAAACATAAAGTAGTTTGGACAAATAAAAGGGACTAAACCTTTTGTAAAATGACTATCAAATTATTATGTTTATGCATTTTTATGGTAACCTTAGCTATAATTGAAGCAGGTTATGCTGAAGTTTTTGGTCTATTAAGGCAAAAATTTGCAGTGAGAACTTTATTACAATGGTTTACAAAGAATATAGGCACTTTCTCATAAAAAATTTGCACATAGTAAACTTTGTACCTGTTAAACACACATTTAAAAAAAAAGTTACAAGTTTAGTAATAAGGTTCAAATTTTCTATTAATAGCGGAAAATCTCATAGCATATTTACTCAATTTGGCTGGCTGCCTTGGAATTCATTTTGAAAGTCAAACTCATCATCTTAGCGAAACTTTTAGATTAACAATATATTCTATTTAAACTAAAACATTAACATTTTATTTTTGCTAATTTAGTATCTGCGGCATTACAAGGAATGTGCCCGATAGATAATTTCCTGCACCGACCAGCTGCACCCTCCTTCCTTGATTTTGTTAATTTGGAATCTTCCACTGTATTGGCAGGGAAGAGGTGAAACCAGCCGCAGATTTACTGATTTAAATTATAAATTTGTATAATGAGTTTATTTTCTAAGCAAGGATTTAAAATATAAAATGACATTACTTTTCATGTATGAATATTTTACCATTTCTTTATCTCAGGAATACAAATAAAGAACTATTCACATTTATTAGACATAATATTTTAAAGAAAATGAAAAAGTTTTTATATTTATGAATAGCTTCATCGGCATCTTTCTTCTAATAACTAAAGTATTGTGAATGTTGCATTATCAAATTATCATTGTAAAAGTCACCTTTTTTAAATACCAAAGAAAACCACCTTACCTGTGAACCAAAGAAAACCCCCTTACCTGTGACTGTTTTTATTTCTTTAATTTAACTTTTGTTTCTTTCATTGAGCATTTTAAAAACATCACTTATCTAAGTATTTCATCACCAGTCTGCTGTTCAAAAGTCTTAGTTCATATATAACGCTACATGAGATGGTAGTTTCACACTTGTGAAGCAATAGATTAAAACTCAGATAGGTCAAAAAAAGTATAAGATGTCTTTACACCTTGCTTAGAAAAATATGTTAAATATTTTTAAAACTTTTGTACTTAAATTATTTTTGTGTTGGCTTTTCATACTAACTTTTAAAATAATTATTAATACTTTTTTAACTAATTTATTCTCTTTATATTTTGAAGTTTTTAAATGTCCGTTATTTTTCGTCCCAACCTTAATGCTTAACAAACAAAATTCTTGTGGTCAAGAGGGGTAAAAATTAAAAAATCGGTTGCCTGAATTGGATAATAAATTGAAATTTGCATTTATGAGTTGATAACATTTTATCAGGTCATGAAAAATATTGCTTTGAAATCCCTTCTTTCAAATAAATTTCTGGGTTGATTTTAGAAGTTACAAATGATACTAAAGGTACCAAATTTGATTTTCTTGTTTTGTCCACAAGAATTACGCTGTTAATTCATGCTAATCACGATATGGTAACACTAAAAAAAAACTAATAAAAATTAAATTTGAAATATACCTATTTTAGTTTTATATATATATTACATATTTATTTTTTATACTTTAAAAAAATTATCTATGAATTTATTTATCTGGAAATATGTGTGAATTATACCATGTCAAGATAATTTTGTCAATCCAACTAATAATTTGGAACATTTACTTAATTCACTGTTATAAACAGGGTAGCTACTTGATCTGTAATTGCAACATTTTTTACTATGCTTGTTTGAAAAAATAGCTCATGTTTTTTTTTTTCTATGTTATGCAAGAGCATTTATAAAAATAAATAATAAAGTAGTTTACTTGTTAATTTCAGGAAATAACTTATTTTACTGATATAAATCTAAATCCAGACCTTTTGTTGTTGAAACTCAGTGGCCACCCTGTATAATTCAAGGATAATTTCACAAACACAAAACTTTTAAACTGTCAATGGTTTTTATCATTTGCTCAAAACATTTCCTTTTGTAAAACCTCTAATGAAGTTGAAGAAATCAAATGGAATAATTATTCCAAGGCATCTTCTTGAAAATTTGGCTCAACTGTCGAGTGTTTACTGGATAATAATTACTCATTCAACTCTCAGATGTATGTTAAGAAACAAAATGAGGCTTAAATTAGTTTTAAATATTTAAACAATTTTAGTTGTTTAAATTATTCAAAAAAACTGTCTTAGTATTTATTCATTAGTTTAATTTTTTTTCAGTGGAAATAAGATTTACCCAAAAAAATCTTTTAAATTATTATTTCCCGTTTTAACTTTTCATTCAGAATATTGTAATTTAAAAGAAAATTTTAAATCTTTACATAGTTAAGCTATTATTTTTATTTGTTGGATAGTTTTAATTAGAGCTATTTATTAGCTGGAAAATTTACCTGTATTTATTTATTGACGAAAAAGAAAAAGATATGTATTCAGAATCGTCGTCTTCTTCTCTTTTTTCTTTTTTTTTTTTTTTTCTCTTTTTTACTTTATTCACAATTCATATTGGTTGAAGTTAGTAACATCAATGTCTGGATTCTTCATACCCTCCATAAGACAACTTTCTAAATTACATGGTTAAGTTTAAGAAAGCTCTTTCAGTTAAGTTGATCAATCAGTTAGTTAATCAATTGAGGTAGGTCTGGTGGTGCTTGTTCCTCGTAGTGGGATCAAGCAGGATCTGCTAGTATTTATCAAGTAATTTATTGATAAGTGGGTAGATGTTCCAATTTCAAAATTTTTATTTATTTTATTATTTGCTAACTTTACAAGAATCATGAATTTAAAAAAATCCTGACTCTATGTAAGCATGTACAACACTCATTAAAAGTAGTTTATGGAAAATTATTTTTTATATTTGTATGATTGTAGAGTTCTATGTCATTAGCAATATTAAGAATATTCAATTAATTTCTTATTAGATTTTTTTTTTTCTTTTTTTTTTGCTTTGTCATAATTCCCAAGGGATTAATTAATTTGATATAAACATGTTTTAGTAATTGTTAACAATATGGCAAAATAACAAAAATGGATTTTAATTTAGTTTAGCATTTTTTTATAGATATTTTGTATATTTTTTTTATGGGTTACTATTTTTTTTATTGTTCTACTAAAAAACTTCTTTTTTTTTATTCTGGCCTATTTGTTTTATAGATCTTTAACTATGGTAAAGCTAACTTTAAACAAGTTTTTTATTCTTTTAAAATAAGTTTCAAATAACGAAAAAATTTTATGTGTATCATGTCATACACAGGTTTACTTGCATCAATTATCACTTTAAATCTTGAACAAAAAAATTTATTCATATATTTTGGATAAAAGTTATTACTTTAAAACTATTCAAAATGATAATGTATAGAGTGTGTCATGTTTTATAATGTTATATCCTAATTTTTAAGCCAATTTTTATAAACACAAACATGCATGTTTTGGATGTTTTGAGGGCTAGCCTCTACAAACTGTCTTGTCTTTTCAGAAAAAACGATTTAAATTTTTTTTATGTTAATCAATATATGGCAATATCGAGAGACGCTTAAAGACAATGCGTTTATGACATTCTGATTCGTTTTTTGGGAATGTCATGGCAATTTATCTCTTCATTGGTATTGATTTTGTTAATAATTCCTGTTTTTTTTTTTATTATTATTATTATATTTAATAACTAACATTCTTGTTTAGTAACAAGCCCAACAGTTAATCAGTTGACCAAACATATACAAAAAGTGAGAAGGATGTATCATCCTTACAAGGCTACTCCCTTTTAAAAGGTGCTTATTTTTAATCTAGGTTTTAACATATTTTTTTGTTGTTCTGAAATTATATTCTTTTTACACAACTATAAATCGTACACAATTATTTGGGTAGGTATCAATCGAGTAGATATTGATTGGGTAAGTGTTAATGGTGTAGGTAATTAACATAGAATAATACCTAGGAAAAATGGAAAATAGCATAATAGGAAAATAGCTAATTTTATTGTTTTATACAGAATTAAAGATTGAAAGTCATATTCTATGCACTTAATTTATCACAGGTCAATGCACTATTTCTTTTTGCTTCTTAACACTTAAATTTCCCCTTAAATTATTTTTTCCCATATTAATGTTAACTTATTAAACCTCAAAATTTTAATTATTAAAATCAGTTAAATTGATAAATAATTAGCCACTCAATTCAAGGAAATACTCTTTTAACTCAAAAATAGTAAAACTAGAATAGTATCTTTGGGATTTATTAATCGTTTTCCCAGTCATCAAAATGATACCTTAAATTACCTTTAAATTCAAAGAGTAAAAAAATGAGATCAAATGGAAATTTATAATTATAATTTTGTTAGACGAAAAATCAAAAAATATTTTAGGAAAATATTTCAAAAATATTTTTTCTTAGTTACACACACAGTTTTCAAATAAGAAACTACCCTTGAAGAGCAGCTTTGTTATGAACCATACTGGAGTATAAAAAATATAAGATTCACATTGATGTGTGTAAGAAGGCTTACTGTTTTTGGTCATTTTTACCCTTTTCTATAAAACTGCAAGCAGGCCCCTGTTATTCAACCCTACTATGGAAATGATATAAAATAAGTGTACAATTCTTTTGAAATTAAATTACCCAAGACTGTTTAACATAACTTATAGCTAATCTTTAAATATGCTTTGTTTATTTAACCTTTATTTTCTGTCACTAATTTTCAATTTTGCTTTTGTAGTAGTTTCTAACCGACACACACTGGACTCACTAATTAGCTAATTACCAAGTTACATTTGGAATCACTAATTGGCTAATTACTATGTTACTTCTGGAATCCTATTATTGACATCACTAATAATATGACGACTAATATTGCTTTAAAGCCTAAAATAATTTCAATTCAGCTGTAGATGACTTTTGTTTACACTGTTGTTAATAATGGTATGTATTTTTTATTATGTAATAATTGGCTGTGTGAGAGTGAATTCTAAAGAAAACTTGGTTTGGTTTTTAAGCTGTTGATGTAGTAAATATAAGTCAAAAGTCAGCCAAAGCTGAAAATTTTAGCTGGAAATTTTTTGTTTCAAAGACAAACTTGAATTGTTTTCCATTAATGCCAACAAATTTTTGATGCTTTTTTGGGTAATGGATCCGAATAGGCTCAATTATAATAACTTAATACTAAGAAACATTGAAAGTTTCTTGAAATCGGGTCATTACTCTTTCAAATTTTGCATGGAGTGAAATAAAAATTGAAGGTATGTTTAGAAAAAACGTGGCTAAAAAAAAATTTATTTGCAGAGTCTAGGCTTCAAAACTTTGTCTAAATTTTGATCAGAAATTTCTAAATTTTTCATAAGAAGTTTTTTGCCATTAAACATAAAAATTGGTCTGAAAATTACAATTTTCAACTTTTTCTGAAGAAATCTGTTGTGCCAATCAACCTGTGTTTTGAATAGAGCTACGATTACGGTTGGTCTAACAACTTGAAAATATCAATTATTGTTATAATTACATTAAGTCAGAGATCTAAAATTGTTTTCCTAAAAGTTCAATTTTTGATTTAGCTTGACCAACTTTTATACTTACATATTTTTATATATTTTGAATGGTTTTCTTTAGAATAAAAATTCAGTTTCTATTTACAATTCTCTTGTTAGCATTCAATTTTGCTATCCCCATAACGATTAACCACTCTCCAGGAATTTGCTACTAAAAGCGTTATGAGAATTCAACAGGGAAATTGGTCTGGTGGTCTTTAGACAAAAAAAGAATGTGCCCTGAATTTTTAAATCTCCTAAAATTCGTCCTTTAGACATTCGCAGTTTTGTCTCACTTGACTATTAAAATTTTCGTACTCCAAAGACAATTCTCAAACCTTTAAAATTGATTCAGAGAGAGGGTTAAAATATTCCAGATGTTTATAGTAGCCATCATATTATGACCAAAAAATTCGCAAGAAATGCTTTCAATTTTTTATTCGCTGCAATTTTATTTCTAATAGTTGGTGATGACAGTAATTTAATGAGACAGACTCTCATTGGGAAAATATATTTTTCCTATTCTAATAAGATAATTCTCTCTAAATGTAAATGTAAATTACAGTAGGGAAGTGTTTTTGTGAACAATATAATGATACAATATTTTTGATTATATATTTTGTACATAGATAATTACATTAATTATATACAGATTTATATACTTATACTTTTTATTAATTAAATAAATACTAATTAATATATATATAGTATATATATTAGATTTTTTTAAGAAATTGTATAACATTTTTTTTCGTTGATGAATTAATATAAATTATTAAGCAGATCATATAGAATTACAGCATGTTTTGAAATATCAGGTACGCCAAAAAAAATTCAAAAGAATTATTTTTTTCCCAAAATTGTAAAAATATAATGGGTTTCTATTTTACTTAAATGCAACATCTCAAATGTTAGTTTAGAGAAAAAGTGGCAAACAAAGGCACTGCTTGATTATGTTCGCTTGTTTTTTTGTTCTGAACACAAAATTGCTCCATCAAAAATCATGCTTTTGAAATTTGCTTCAAATGTGTTTTTCCTAGATGTCAAATATGGTCGTCTTAAAACAGCCTAAGCTCTAAAACTTGGTGCACTGTTCGAAAGAATCTCTAAACCTTAATTGCAGACAAATTTTCACATAGTATTTTGTTCATTAGAGTCTTTGATTTCGAGTTATTTCACTTCAAGGAAAATAATATTTTCGGGCCTAAAAATCTCCTTTTAGCGGTTTGTTGAATAATTACAATAAATTCGCACAATCAATTGTATAAGATTTTTTTTTCTTGGCTTTGTGTTAATAATTACGTTTGCTTATTTTTGGTCGCGCATACACAAATTTGTATATATATATATATATATTTTATCTTTATTGATTCGAGTAAATTTTTATTATATTTAAGTCAAATTTTTATTGCGAAAAGAGTACATATTTTGAAACAATATATTATCTTTTGTTATCTCCAACCATTGGTAATAGATATGGGAAGTATAGTATATTTGAAAGAGGATGGTTAGTTCAGTATGTAGAAGATTTTTGTGTTTTTGCGGGGTAAAGGGTGTGAAAATTTCACACTGGCGTTTTTATTATTAATTTATTTTTTACTTTTTTAGCCTAATCACGCAGTTGCATTTTATCTGGCGATTAGCAAAAATCTTTTGTTTCATTTAATTTGAAATAAAAAGAAGGAAGTTGCCAACGTGCAATTAATTTCTTTGATTAATTTTTAATTTAGGATTTTTTAACTATAAAAGTGTCCAGTTTGTTTAAAGAACACAACGTATATATGTCAAATAATGTCTGAAACCTAATTTTTTGGGCCCACGGACACAAAAACGAATAAAACTTTGCATCAAAAATAATCTTAGAAACCTTTATATGCTATGAAATTCAAATTTTGACAGTTAATTCTAATTTGAAAACTATATGTGTTGCGAAATTTTTAGCATAACTAAGTTTTAGTTATTTGACAGGAAAAAAAAAGAACAGGCCCAAAAATCACGGTCGCATGTCAGTATTTCAGGTATAAAGATTTTTTTTCTTTCCAGTACCTATATTTTATATAGGTTAACGATTCTCAAAAGTTTCATAACACATTCCT
Organism: Euphysa ruthae; assembly: GCA_035046665.1. Classification (NCBI taxonomy): domain Eukaryota; kingdom Metazoa; phylum Cnidaria; class Hydrozoa; order Anthoathecata; family Corymorphidae; genus Euphysa; species Euphysa ruthae. Next base: position 12,955 of record JAUZNK010063170.1, read on the forward strand.
AAGTGATATGAAATAAATAATATGACGCAAATTTATTTGAAAAAACCTCGTTTTAAACTTTACGTACTAAGAAATTATTTAGTTTTATAAACAATTGCTTGACAAATTTTATTAAGAGAAAGAATTGTGTGTAACCGTCAAAACCAATATCATTATATATTCTTTATAATACAAAATAATAAAAGTTTTCACACACAAGAGTTTAAATATAAGTTTTAAATGTTGCATGTCTCAAATTAACATAAGTCTTTAGAAATAAGCCTCCAGTATGCACATATTAAACCAAAACAAACAAGTACCATACATTACAAACCTCATTTTGTTCAATTGCAAACCTATGAAAACCCGTACAATAGGGTCGTAAATTTTTACATGTAACACGACAAGTGTAAATTTACTTTTCATTGAATAAATTCGTCGCTTATTGCTTGTTCTGAAATTCTGATTGACATAAAAGAAGATATCTATTTTTAAATCATAAAATATTGTAATTGATTAATTATTAAAATTTATTACTGCCAATACAACCCTTATTTTTACTGTTTTTTTGTTAACAAAGACTTCCTTTGGGTAGCGTTTTCAAATCATATCAATTAGTGATTTATTGTCTTTGGAAACTTTCCATGTGAAATTTTGAGTAGATTTTCAGCCATGTTTATCTTTTTATATATGTGTATCATTAAAAACAGTCGCGTTTATTGGTGGAAGCATATTCTAAAAGCCACATAATTTCTTCAGGGCTGAATATGCCCTTTTTTAACGAGGCCAAACATGTATTTATTTCAAAAAGGTTCACTGATGCACTCAATTTTGTTTTAATTGGTGCGTTCAACTGTAAATCTATGTTTTTTAACCGAAGGCAAGTTGCATATAAATAATTGATTTGATCTATAAACATCTCTATTAAAATAGTATAAAATGAGAATAGGGTTTATGTACTTTTAAAAAAAATTAGACGAGATGTGGATGCTTTTAAATCAAGAGATGGGAGTGTGTTGGGGAGTAAACTCGCCATTTGTTCGACATGGTTAGCTAGATTAGGTATGAATGATGTTCCTTTAGGCTAAGGCTTGTGTTGTTTTGTGTTTATTTTGTGATGCCAAAAACTTATTGAATGCCCACTCCTTGTTAGAACAGCTCTGCTCTTCGTTATTGGATTTCTTGTTTATTTCAATAACAATTAACATAACAAATAAATAATTAGACCAATTTAAAGTATTTTTTAAAGAGATAAAACGCATGTCATGAGTTATAAAATTTTATTGAGCGACGTTTCAGGAGTCATGCTGCTCCATTCATTAGGCTAGTTACAATTAAGAAATTTTAAGGTTTTTATAGGAATATCGTAGTATTTGATTGATTTCGAATAGCTCAAAAAATCAAGTCTTTTTGAAAGGTGTTAATTAGTGACATAGTAATAATGCGGATCAACAAGGAAATTTTTATAGATATCGACTTTAGCGGACTGACGAGGAATGTTTATATCGTGGGTAACCAGATATCGAGAAGAGTATACGAAATTCGATTTTTATGATTAGGTTCTTTGATGGAGTAGATAGCTTCTTTAATTTTGCGAGAGACAAGGCGAGATTCGGAGTCGATGATCGATTTGTTATCCCATTAAAGTGATTGATTTTTTTCCCATGAGTTAATAGCGATTTCGTTAGACGTGTCGTATTTTTTGACTGCGCAATTGTGTTTGTTAGTTCTGCTTTTTAAGGATCTTTTGGATTCTCCGATGTATACAGAAGGACAATTTT